>JAZHYW010029483.1:0-57866 GCA_037355805.1 Ixodes ricinus
TATCTAGAGTGGTTTTGAAGTTTAAATAATGACGTACAAACATTTTATTTTAAACGTTTGCCACGCTTTTCTTGTGTATGAGGCACAATGGCAAGTTGCTATTTGAACTTGTTATTGTACAAATATGTACAAATATTATATTTTAAATGTTTGCCATGCCTTTCTTCTGTATGAGGCACAATGACAAGTTGCTACTTAGTACCCATTATAAGACGTAGCAGAAACTTGTCAAAGGAAAAATTTGTAGTTCTAGGCCTTTTCTTAGATACAATATCATGCCTGGAGATCAGCGCTACCTATAAATTAATTAACTAACCAATATAAGAGAAAACATAAATCGAAATTATTTTAATTGATGCCCAGCCTTACTCCGCTATAGCAAGGCATGTAGTTGGGCTAGTTGGTGGTACATACTGTTTGGTGGGAACAGCGCAAAAAAAGACGTAGGACGAGGTCGAAGAAACACACAGACAGGGCCCTGCCTTACTCCGTTATAGTGACAGAAACAATTCGTGTGTACAAATCTATCGGACATAAATGTACTTTTGTAAACCAGCAACACTCTCCATTCGTTGTTTATTTTCCAGTTACTACAGGACGTTAAACTGTCGTTCGGCAAAGACATCCGGAGGACATGAGAGCCAAGATGGAGGCATTTACAGCTTCGAGATTGGTGTTCCTCAAAGAAAAAAACGTCATTCTGAACTTCGAAGAGCTGCTTGAAGGTACGCTTTAGTCGGTGTTTTTGTAATCTACCACAAGTTTCAGACTGCGACGATGCAGAGGTTTACTTTCGTCCACCATAATCATGTGGGGTTAACTTACTACCTCATTACGAACCGATGAACGCTTATCGGCGCCATTCGTTTAAGACAGGGTTAACTTATACTCGGAAAGAACTTTCTGTGGCGTTTCTGAAGTAAAAAGTGCGTGTGCATAGCCTTGATTGGCGCTCAAGATGCGCGGGCGTCCTTAACTTTGACAACATTGCCAAAAAAAGTTGCCCAAGTCACCCCCGAGTATAGTGCATTGTCACAGATGGTAGTGCAAGCTTGTCGGTGTTGTATTCTCAATATACGAGCTAGTAATATAAACCGAATTTTTGCTTTATTTTCTGAAAATAATTTAAAGGAAATATAAGCGACTATAGTCAGTGAGAGGTTGAGAAAAATCTAAAAGAAGAAAGCCGATGAACGCTTGAATTGGAGAGGAGGTTTCTTCTTTCCCTACAATCTTCTGTCCGCTTCCTCCTCTCCAGCTCGTAGATTTTTTTTTAACCTGTTACTGACTATAGGGCAAGAAGGATTAAATATGGGTAGAACCAACGTTTCTTGAAACATGCTTAAAATTCCTGTGCATCTAATTTCCCACAGAACACTCGAGAAGCCAATCACACCAATCCACGAAGAGAGCTCGGCGAATAAAAAGGCTAAAGCATGTTTAGACATATGAAAGAAGCGTGAGATGTCACTGAGCATGACGTTTCATGTGCTGACTTCATGCTCAGTGTCACGTTACAGACTTCATTTTTAAGTCGAAACATATTTTTAGCTTCTCCATTGGCCGAGTATTCTCAGGGAAAGTGGACGCACGGGCATTTTTAAAAGCAGAGGAAATGCGGTGGCCCCTTGGGCACTGTTTTACGTGTATACATATATTGTAACTCCTTTACTTCCAATTTTCTTCCTTTACTACTTCTTGGTTGGAAAGGGAACACTTGATGCTGCGTGCCATTTTTCACTTTTACGCAGTGTTGTAGCGAAGGGGGCTGACACACGAGGCTGATAGTAACTAGCCGTTGATTGCTACATGGTCGTCTTGATCATCGACTACAAAGCGTCCGGAGCAAAAAGAGAGCAGCAGAGCGCGCTCGTTTTTTTATCAGGATCATATTAAGTCACGTGATAGTTCAGGCGCTCCGCGGTATCGCTCGTCATGGCGATAACGAATACACGACACACAGCTCGGGGAGTTTTCTATTTGGTGTGTGATCAAATGCAACGCCGTTCCACAAAAAAAAAAAATGTTGCAGGAACATTTAGGCAGCGCGCATGAGGTGGCCCAAGTCCAATAAACAGGGGGTATTAACCCGATGGTCCTTTAACGGGCATCATGCAATATTTACACGAATGCACGCCGTTAGCACACCTGTGCTCACCTCCGTAAATATACCTCTTATATTGTGACGGATCCACGCGCTCTCTCTTCTAGCTTAACCTACTTAGCTTAATGTTAAACAGTCCTGCCAAAATAGTTCTATTGTTTTCTTTTTGTTGCTGCGATCACATCGTGAGGCTAATGATTAAAGATCGGTTCGGCGAAAGCACATAGAGTATACATTATATATTTACATATAAAACAACAGTATTTGTCAACAAGAGCGAACCAACTATTTCATACCTAAAGAAGTAAAAAAAAGATTATAATGGCTGCATATATTTTTTTTTCTTCAAAGGATCCCGCGGACGTGGCTCTCCTAACCCTGCCTCTCGTATTCAAAGAGAAGAGGCAGCTTCTTTTCATGTTAGAGGTACCTGAAGCTGTTCATACATAGCTTTATTAATAAGTGCACGACATTTTCATTTGTAAAAACATATTCCTAAAGAAATTAGTGCAGAAAACCTATGGATTGCATCAATTTAAGTGGAATCAAAAGGAGCAGCCTTTTAACATGCAGCAAAACATTTTCTCGTGCTTACTTTTCCGTAATGGTTGCGCTGGGTCAACCGCAGTGATTTAGGGAGCGCAACTATCGAAAGACGATGCCTAAATAACGACTTTGGTTCGAAAGCGCGATCTGCGCAGGCAGCTTGACGTTTCGCTGGCTCATTGTCCCTGCGTAGAAAGCGTTTCCGAGCAAAGCCCTCTTTTCACGCTTCGTCATCCGCTAGTCGCGCTCTGTAGATAGCAGTGATTGACCTACTAAGTGTTTTAAAGGAAATCAGATCTGCGGGTATGTTTTAGAGCGTAAGGCTAAACGAGAAATAAAATGCTTAGTGAAACCTATACAATTATAATTGATCTGAAAGCGTCGCGAATGAGTAACTCGCTGCATAATTATACAGCGGAAAATACATGTGTTTATATTTTTGCTTTCTTGTTGTAGGAAGTCCGGACACTGCTGCCAGTAATCCATCCCCAGGAAAATAAATTTGACATCTTTTTGGATGGTGTCCTGACAGTGAGCGGCATCAGAACGACAGTGGAAGCTGTGTGCACATTGCTGGCAGTGTACTATATTTTTGCGTCAAATACCCGGCCGGTATAGGGCACACTATGAAGTTTATTGCTCATTTTTGTTGTTCTCTTGGAGAGAACATCCCTGTTCCAGTGAAGAGGTTTGCAAACTTTTTAACTGTTTGACTGTTTAAGAGAAGCTGTCTTGTTGACCTGATACCCGTCTCGTCTTGAAACTGTTTCAAATTTTGTTAGTTCTTTTACTGCGAACAGAAGAATCAATTTTTGCGACCCTAATAAAGTATATGAATGGACATGATGTTTACTTTTTGCCTTTCACCTCGCTAATTATGTACGGGAATGAAGTGTCTTGACACTGACCCGACTGATGCTTGTCAACCTGACGAAAAGGCCCAGTGCTAGCGATTAATGAACAATCTAAAGACACTTTGGTTGGTAGAAAATAATTCACCTTATTTGTACACATTACAGCGAGCTCCAGTGTTTACGTCTCTTGTCCTTGTTTCTCGGCGCCTATTTTCGATCACCTCATGGAGCAAGAAATACAAAATACGATTTACTAAAAACTAACTAGGAATGTGGAAAAAAAAACGATTTTTCATAAAAGAGGGTTACAAATACAAAATATGGTTTACTAAAAATAACGTTGAGATAATCTAAAGAACTCGGGATTCATTGAAAGAACCAAGAAGGGTTCCGAATAAAACCTAAAATAGGGTTCATAAAGAAGAACCGAAGAAGGATCCGTGAAGAACCTCGAAATAAGGTTCATTAAGAGCACGAAGAAGGGTTCTGGAAAGAACCCGAAGAGGGTTCATTAACAAGAACCAATAAAGGATACGAAAAGAACCATGAAATAGGGTTCATTAGGAGCACCAAAAAGGGTTCTGGAAAGAACCCAAAATAGGGTTCATTAAGAGCACCAAAAAGGTTCTGGAAAGAACCCGAAATAGGGTTCATCAAGAGCACCAAAAAGGGTTCTGGAAAGAACCCGAAATAAGGTTGATTAGGAAGAACCAAAAAGGATCCTAGAAGAACCCTGAAATAGGGTTCGTTAAATAGAACCCAGAAGCGTTCTGAAAAGAACCCAAAATAGGGTTCATTAAGAAGAACCAATAAACGATCCGAAAAGAACCCCGAAATAGGGTTCATTAGAAAGAACCCTTTTTGTGGGTTCTTTTCTGCACCTTTAAGGGTGCCGCCCATCGGACAAGCGAAAGAACCCTAAAAGGTGCTAGTTGGCACGTTTTGTTTTTAGAGCCTGTAAAAGACGCCAGCAGCCCGTTTGTTTTGTAATATTGTCACAAATCAAAAGTGGCAAGGTGTTAATAAGAAGTAAGCAAATCAAACTAGTTTATCTGGTAAACGTTTCGCTGACAAAAGTAAACAAAACAACTAGAGCGGCGAGCGGCGATTTTCGCATTACAACCAAAGTGAACGCTGTAGAAAGGGCGAGAAATAAAAAGTTGTTTACTAGAAACAGCGATAGTCGGCGACACCTCTGTGCCGGTTAAGCTACGCAGTGAAAAAAAATATATTAAAAGGCACACTATAGACAAATCTGACTGGCGTAGAGACAAAGAGGTAGAGAAAATGGCAAGCTAAATAAATAAAAAAAGATACGTAAAGCGCCCACATATAAAAAACAAAACAAATTTCTGAGTCAGAAAAAAAAAGAGAAAAAGAAAGCCCCGTAAAAGTAAATAAAAAAGCTTTCGCAAGCATTATGCGGGTTCTGTAGATATAGTCCGGCTTTAATTAGCTATGTTCAGTCAAAATAGCACGGGTTTGACAACATGAAAATTAAAGTTCTTATAAATCACGGTTTCCTTCTCTGCTTTTCGAAGAAATAATAAACCACGACATTTTCCTTTATGTGAGGGCAATGGAAATTCCGAAACTATTACACCCTTACCTTATGTCAACATCAGACATTATTGTTTTTGAAGCGTGCGATCTTATTATCCCAGACACACCGTTGTCGCCTTTGCTTCGTTTTGTTATAAGTCTAGACTTAGTCGACGTCACGGAGAGATATAACTACGAACATGCATACAATAGAAGGTGAAGTCACTGGGCTGCGGACAATTGGTCTAGCTAGACGATAGAACATGTACAGAAACATGAATAACACAATTACGTTGCGCTTCTGAGCCTTTTTTGATTGGTCCATCGGATAGTTGTGTCGGCTACGCCCAGACGATAAGTGAAAGTATGATTCCTGAACGCGATCTATCCCCAAGTTCCAGCTACGGTGGTACCGCGGTATGGCAATGGCTTTTCCTGGTTCTGGGATGATAGACTTCAGCATGAAGATTGACACCAACGTTTCTCTTCGATGAAATAATATTGTTAAGATTTAATGGCGCTCATAGCTGACAAAATCTCGATCACTTCTGCATTCCGAACCTGCCCACATTCTGCTGTTATACGTTGATCACCCACTTGACAGGCATATTGATAAGCGCCGATACGATATCTTGAGGCCTGGAAACTTGCGGATACCTCGAATCACAGTTCAATTTTCCCGATCTTAGGTGCTCCCAGGACACCTCGATGGCTACCTCCTGTACCTAAATGACGAGGCTGTCGAGGTACAATTTGATTCTCTGGCTTCCCCGAACCCCGCCATTCAGAACGATCTCGTGTCCTAGATCTCGTCTCCAGAACGATCTCGTCTCCTTCGCAAAAAACCCGAGCCCACAGACACACCCTTCCACCGTTGACTGTCAATTGCCCTAAATGGCCGCACAACCACCTGTGTTTGCAGGCTTCTCGAGCGAAGTCCTCACGATGTTCGCCTCGATTCAGCCGAGACTCCGTTCTTCTTTGTTGTGCCTCAATGCGGCTACGCATTCTGTGTTGCTGGCAAGATTTCGCGGTGTATACGAGGCGTTCCTTTGCTGGGCATGTTTTTCGGGAGTTTCTTTTGTTTCTGCGTCTTTCTCTTCTTGTTTACCTCTTGGAACTATTAAAAAGCTTTGTGGTTTTTTGTGTGTGTTTTTGTGCGTGATGTTTGTAACAGCGAAGGAAATCTGTGCGATGTGTGGTTTGTCTGCTTCCCGATCGTCGGTGCTCTCACCCTTTCCAACGAACCTGGGTGCTTCGATGGGTCGGCAAATCTAACTGCTCAGGCGTATCTTCCGCGTTCGTAAAATAGAGCGACCCTCTGCAGTGCCCTTCGAACGCGCCAGGTTTATCTGAAAATTGGAGCGAAGTACATATCTTGGCAACTTTCGCAGGCAACGTCGTACGCATTTGCGGTCAGTTTAACTCATCCGTGTGACACTATTTTACCAGTATTTTTTTTTTAACTTTTAGAATTCAAATAATCTCGCGCCCTACACTCCCATGTGAAAAAAGTTGCAACCTTTTTCACATTTACAAATACATGCTGCAAGTATTGCCTCCTTTGGAGTCACAATAGATCTTGTTTGTCCAGAAGGTTATTACGGATCAATTAATGAGTGTGTACCCCTAAATAATGCACGATTGGCAAAAACGAGAGTTCGTGTTACGAGCAAACAGCATTTTCATTTTTTAATTATCTCGCTCACTCAATTAGTGCGATACCATGCATCAAGTCTCATGGCACAAAACACCTGGCCGATGTCATGAAACAAGGGTTTGAAAGAATGGTCAGAAGAGACGTTCTGCTGAACCATTCTCCTTCGTGCAATGTCATTGCACCTCAACCTCCCTCTCCTTGGGTGTCATTAACACAACGGCTTGTTCGACAGATTGATGCAATATACAGAGTGACACTATGATATTTTCCATGCCTTGGACAGCAGAAATACTCCCGTACTACTTCATGCATTTCATTGCTAATCTTTATCTTTTCTTTCTTTTCACTTCGTATTTGACTTTATTCTTTCTCTTTCCTTCCTTTGTTCTCTGTGATTCTTTTCTCACCCTTCCTTTTTTTCTTCTACTACTTTTTTATATTTTATCGTTTAATATGGAATAGTGAGAGAACTTATGATTAAATTATCAGTATTTATTTACGGTACCAAAATGTGTAATAGAATTTGCTGTCCACCGATGTAATTAACTGCACATTGAAATTGTACTAGAACAAGACTTCTGAAATCGGGTGCCGTATACCTGGCGTTCTCCGAGCCTTGTTACTTATTATTATTCTTTGTAAACGCCAAGACAATTCGACTAGAGTAGAGTGCCATGGCGTATAACTCAAATTTAGAATGGTAATCGGGGTTGTGTGGATATTCATACAGCGTGTTAGTAGGTCAATGCATTGCAAAGTTTCGACGAGTCACTCCCTGTAGATGAGCAATTATTCAAGGCTGTAGCACAGCACCGCTATCTGTCTGTTAGTCTTCTGCAACCTGCGCTACGCAGTAGTGATACACGACCGCGTGCCGATACGATGCTCATCCAGATCGAAGCAAAACAAAACCCAAATAAGACTTTTCGTTTTTGTACATACACCTAAAGAAGGATTCTAAAATACATTTTAAATTTACTTAACGGGAGGGGTCGGTGTCTTCTTTCCTGCCCATATAAATTGAGGTTAAAAGAAAGGTTGAGATTGCATGAATGTTATATTTGCTTCTTTTTGTGGTTTTGCATCAATTTAAGATATAATTTTGCTCAGATGTCGCCTGAACTCTGAGCAACGTTTAGTCGGTGAATCAAGATCAAGTTGTAATTGTTTTAAAGGATGAATAACAATCTTTTTGTTAACAACACTGGAAATTTAATAAAATTTTTGGATGGTTTTCAATATCACAATCTGTAGAGATTAGTGGAATCACATTGATAAACCAATATCTTTTGTAAAACTAATCCTCCAGACAGTGAGTATAGAAACACAAATTGTGAAACTGCGGTTTAAGAAAAAGACCTGGAAAATGAAATATAATACCGTGCATGTTATTCTATGATTTAATTGGTGAAAACATTTCAAAAGTGCCCGCCTTGAAAAGATGGGACTGAACGAAGATTAGAATTTTAAACATTACCCTTGGTAACAACAATCCAGAAAGAGCTTGTACATCATTTTATATTCCCGCAAAAAAAAAAATATTATATGATTTGTGTTTTTTTTTAATCTCCTTTTTGTATTGGCGGCATCCAAAACGTTATAGGCTGGCGCAACGTGCGCAAGGCAAACTTGAGCTAAAGGCGCAAGGCTGGCGGTGCCAAGTCTCGGATGATAGTATTATTATTATTCGGGAACTTGTGCTGCCAGCCTTGCACCAGTTGCATTGTTTATTGGTCACTTTATTGCCACTACGGCTCTTCCCACAGGCTCCATTATCCTTGGAAAATTGAGTAAAGAAGTAGCTTTCATGACGCTCATTTGGTTCCTAATTAGAACTATGCATATTTTCAGTAATTAAAATTTAATTACCTACTTTAGGAATTTGTTTGATTTATTGTGGCGATGAGATCCCTAACATTATGTTCCTCTGCTGGTATTCGCGACCTCCAATTCGTCTGTAGGTGCGCGCCACTCGTTTTCCAAGATGGCCGGTTTAGTGAGGGTCGGAGGCGCGTGCCGCTGCTGAGCCTTTCTAGTTTTTCTGGCTTCACTGAGCGACACAATTATTTCTGGTAATACTATGAGACTAGGGTGTTATAAGCGCAGGTCACCTCTTTATCCTGAAAACAAAACGGTATTTAGCGTAATATTTAGGCCAGGAGGTACGTTTAATTCCGGAGCAAAACCGAACTTACTCTTTATTTTCGATTTAAATTTCTCGGTATCGGTCTTAATTTCAGATTCTCTCATAACTCAAAATGTGCTCACACCGTGATTATTTAGTTAAAGAAGTTGTCGCGAAACGTTCGATCCCTTTAAAGACAGGGTCTGTGCTACATTTTAGAGGTAACATATAAATAATGCTGTAGTTGTTGAAAAATTCAGTGCGGATATTTGTGCGTTCTTGCTACCTCTTCTGGCTCACATAATTGTCATATGAAACAATGAACTGAGGACCTTTCAATGGCTTTTGGGGCATTTAGAAGATTAATTGCTTTAATATCTTTCCCAGAAGAAGAAGGACAGAATAAATCCAGTTTATAATCGATATGTTCGCTGAAACGCATGAATTAAGAAACGCCGTTCTCACTCAAAAAATTCAAAAACGGAATCCGAGTGAGGCAGCTCGAAGTTTGCGTGTTTTAAAAGCACGCGTGACGCATGAGTTTATATTGCATTCAGCGTTAGACTGTTGGGCTATCTTGATAATGATGTCAGAGGTCTTCGTGTGATAAAAAGAAACAAAATGACACCTTTCAGAAAAACGGTAATGGTTAAATGGCGTATTTCTGTGATCGTGTGTGTTAATTGGGGGTATATATTGCCGCAATTTGTATTAATTAATATAAATATTAATATTAAGATATTTTGAATACTTCATTTTCAAGCTCGAAAATACATTGATTGCTTATATTATCTAATTTCAAACACGCGAACAAGTATGACACTCTAAAGTGTACAAATTATCATCATTGGTGCCAATTGCAGTATTTTTAATTACCAAGTTATAAAATAAACAAAGTCTAAAATCAATGATCAAAACCCTAGCTAATGTGAGAAATTCATGTAAAATTAGATTACTGAGGATGCTATTAAAGTAGCGACTTTTGACAATCGGCAAAACTTCCAAAGTCGCCGCCAATATCCTTCCAGACCAAATCCCCCCCCAGCAAAAAAAAGATTATTTGTTTTTTTTTATTACTTTTTTTTAATATTCATTTCCTTTCGTATTTGTTGGCCGTCGTTTTGCCATCCTCAGCCCTTCCAGTCGAAGGAACGCCTAATTGCTTGCGCCTCTGCTCACTGCAGCATGTCTCGTTGGTGTTGGAAAACGGTGAAACAGTGATGGTGCTCAGTATTGCATATACGAGCGAACGCAAGTGCTGTGTGTTTGCGTGCTTTGCATCATGCCGTATGGCGTGCGGAACCCGAATTGCGTGTCTGGTCGGAGCATGGCAACGAGGCGCACGCGAAACGTGGAGCAAGCCACTCCTAACGCAAACGCACAGCGCTTCGCGTTTGCGTCTATGCGCAATACTCAAACCTCTAACAAGCAGTAACAATCCCATACCGGCGGCAGCACAACATTGGGACATTGAAGAGTGTTGTTTGCATTCGGAAACGACATTTAGCGAGCCATGATCGCGAGCAGTTCCGCCGTGCCCGCTGAGCCGGAGAATCAGGGGATCCTCACCAGAGCGTCCCGTTTCCGCCGCGGGAGGGCGAGCGGCGAGCTGGAGGACGCGAATAGTGACCGAATTAATGTATCCTTCCCGTAAAAAACAAAAAGAACAACAAAATGGTGAAGTTTTTGCTTTAAAGATGGCAGAGTGTCGTATTTATTAACGTACAAAGCGACCAATGTGAATTAGTGGAAATAAGTTGGAATATCCTGGATGGAATGTCATCTTAAGCATGTGCCCTTGCTGTCCAATAGGATCAAAAAGGACAAATCCCGTGAATGTCTAGACCACTGCCTCTCAGCTCAGCGTTCCACAATCACTCGATGCGCTGCTCGTCACACTGGGGCAAGTCACTCCTTTCTCACTGCATTTTACCCAGCGTACCTCTGCCCAACGTTGACAAACGTTTAACTTGCTCTTGATGTACTCGGCAATGAATAGGTAACACGTTTAACCACAGCTTCCACAACAGACAACCTGTATTTCCATTCCTGCTTATCGTGACAAAATGCAGTTTGTTCCGTGTACTTCTTGCTAATAATTCCCAAGTAAATAACCCCTCTTCAATTAAAAAAAAATTGATATGTTGCCATGGTAAAGCATATTTGGATACTCTTTATTTAACCATATGGTACATCTTTTTTGTGGTCGACTAAATGTTATTCCATTCAAACTGCCTTTACTTTCACTTTATGAACGACATAGTCACGTTTCTCTGCACTTTCAAAAGTCGTGTCCGATATTTTCCTACGATGAATAGGCGTTACGGGCTTTAGTTGAGCTATTTGGTAAATAATGTTGGCAATCGGTTCAGTTGAACACAAAAAACAAGGACACGAAGGAATGGACTGGACAAACACACCGCTGATTAACAACTGACTTTTACTTTATCCTCTTCCTAGACTAGGCCCTTTCCTCTTCATCCTACGGCACATTAAGCACGTTTAAAACAACCCTTTGGCCTGTCAAGTTCTGCCATCATCAAGTTGAGACAAGCTTTAAAAAACAGATCGCCCGACTACGCGATTCTGGCCATCGCGAGCGCTCTTTTAGGAAGCGTATGTGAGAGCCTCTCCAAAAAACTGAAGCGGAGAGCAGCAAGCGGCTGGAAAGCGGTGAATTTACCAACACGATGCAAAATCGCGATTAAGCTCCTACATTCATGGAGTGACCCACAAACTAAAAAATATCGCAGGCAGGCAAGATATTCAGGTTGTTTGTTCGGCACCAAACAAAGCATACGCCATGTGTCGCAGGGTCAACAGAGGACGCGATCAACAGCGGATATGTGGCACAGCCCATATAACACACTATGTTCAATGCTAAACAAGGACCGTCTATCATATTCCCTCTTTTGCGGAAAGAGCTACATCGGCCAAACTGGCCAATGTATAAAAGATGAAGCAAGGGAGCACGCAGCGTCGATGAAAAGTACATCGGGGTCGCTAAACTCGTGGAACAAAACATTCTTTGCTTTCTGACATAGCGAGGGGGAGTGACCAAAAGAACACCGCAAAGTTTCCTCCTCCCTGCGCGCGCTCGACTTCGCAACATTTGACGAAAAATCCCCCGCGATCCTGGGCGGTGCACAAGAGCACGAGACAGCGCGGGGAGGCGAGCGTTTACTCCGCTCGCTGTGCGTTGTCTTTGGGCTCTGTAGCGCAGTTGGGCCGAAATTCGATCGCCGTCATGCCTCGCTCAGACAAGAAGCGAGATCAGACGACGGGAGTTTGTCTGCTACGATGAGGCATTCGCACAGCGGAACCGAAAGAAAAATTAGATTTTCTGCTCGAAATCGCGTCCCGCAGGCCACAAAATCAAACGCTAGCTTGAATTGTAAGCGTCTGATATTTCACGAAGGGAGGAATCGACGACCCGTGCTTTATTTGCAGACTTTGAGTCGCTATGTTGCCGTACAGACGCTGAAACTTACCAGTGTGTAATGAGAGGCTCAGTACAAACACAGAGGCCGCGAAATCTCACATCATCCGTGTCCGGGTGAAAAGTGGAACATTTGTCGACAAAGCTCCCACAGCAGAAACCTGTGACGCATTCACTCAGCGTCCGGAAAAGCTAAGCATGAAGACGTTGCCCGAAGCTTGAGCAAAGTCGTATTTGAACGGTAGCTATCTTGCCCCGTCGTATTTTGTTTGAGAAACCTCTCGTTCTCAACGCCCTCACCAGGGAAATAAAAGTCTTACGAAACGTATCGCTAGATATTCCAGCGAACTAAATTTAAGCCGTATCCTTTCAGTGGTTCACTCATAATACCATGCTTAAAACGAAGCAAGCTCTTACGCGTATAGTGCCATCAATTGTCTCAAGTGTAGGCTGTTCTTGTAGTCAGCTGGTTTGGGAAAATTACGCCGTCTATAGAAATCTCTGACAGCCGAGATGCTTATTTAGAAGTCATCGTAAATGTGAGTTCCACGTTGCAGCAACCAACATTTATAGGTAAACGATGGCAGCGACTGCACTCTCGCGTTCCCACCCATCATGTCGAACAAAAAGGCGGTAGTTTTGGTTTAAGGTCGGTACTTTTCTACAACATCTATGGCGATAGCGTCAGTCTGCGTGCACACTGTGCATTCGGCAAGTTCGTTCGGGGCCGGTTCTCCGTGCAGTACTCCGCGGGTGCAGTGCATCAAAACTCTCACAGTGCAAGTCTGAATCGCGGATCGGGAGCTCGGCACTGGCATCACCGGTGGCCATTGCTTGACAACAGGCAATGCACGCATGTCTAAGGGAGAAACGCGCAAAAGTAGGAAGCTTTTACGCGGTGCTGGAGGGCGAGTATTGTGACGACGTACAGGAATCATTATGCGGGATGCTTTGGAGATCAAATAGACATTCGTCAAACGTCCGAACATAGATTAAAAAAACAAAATCGGGCTGAGCACCTTTGAATTTACCGACGTCGTTTGCTCGTTCTGTTGCTAGATAAATGACACGTTCAGCGACCGAACGGCACGCTCCGAGTTTCAGTGTTACGGGAGCCCTCACAGCAGTTCAGAGAAGAAGCTTTCACCAGAAGTACTACGTGCAAGCGGTTAAAACGATGCGAATGTCCCCAGTAAAGTTCTTCTAACTTATCGTTTGCTGAGCCCGGATGACTCCGATATCACGTATGACTCCACAATAACTCTCGATAACCCTTGTCTCATTAAACACATCAGAGTTAACGCCCAGCGAAGTCGCCCTCGACCCTCAACCACAAAACATTTATTTAAAAAGCTTGGTATTCTAACGCGTTTAATATTCTTGCCAACAATATTAAGTGTTATTTGCAGAAAACATGATAGAAGTTTAATGGTCGATAATAACCTACTAACATAATAAAATTCAGTTTTCCCGTTTCGCCTATAGCATGCATTAGTTCGTGTCAAGCGATGACTGCCAGTGGTGCCGCTCGATCTCAGCAATATAGGCCTCTATCCGCGATCCAGCCTACTGAGAGATCAGTGGCGCCAGTTTTATTATACATAAATCGTTTATTTGCATCGGTACGCCCACACCTGCCGGATGTCGGGACGAGGCGCAAAACCGTACATCCTGCCAATATTGAAGCCGGTTTTCGGCCGAAATTGCCTCGACACCGGCCAAGTAGCGACGTGCTGTTTTGGTGACTCATTTGTGTAATTTATTTGTTCAGTCATTTTATTGTCTCTCGGGCTACTGTGTACACCCCAAAAAAGAAGTATACTGTGGTAATTACACCTTTACGAAAAGGTGTACTGTAGTTTTACATCTTCATAAAAAGGTGTAGTGCATTATCACACGTTTTAAGAAACGGGTTTAAAAAATCACACAGTTTGAAGGGTGTGAGGTTTAGACTTTTTTATAAGGTCTATAGCTACACTTATTAGGATGTTAGTTGTGGGACACCTCACTTACATGTATAAAGGTGTGAAAATGTTTAATGTATATATACCTCTAACTGAAGAAAATCTCCTTAATGTGGTTACATCGCGTGCCAATGAAACGATCTGTCGATGACACTTCGTTTGATGAACTGTTTTGACCACCAATGAGTGACGACTGCCAGTATAATTTCTGGGAAACAATTCTGCCGGCTGCCGGGAGACTCAACCGTACCCAAGAATTACCCCGGTTCTTGTTTGTTTTCCAACATTCTAAATTGTATACCAGCTTAGTAGTACCTCTTCGGATATTACAGAAAAAAACGATGGCAGCCGCAAAAACTCTGACAGCCCGGCTCACAGTCGTGTGGAGACTGACAGGTTCTCGTCAGTCGCCACCATGCCTTGAACGCTACCGTTTCCGAAGAACCGGAGCGCACAAAGAACTTGTTGTTCCACGGTCATGGTAGACGCGATTGTCCACCGCCTTGAAGTCCGGGCGCCGAACGAAGCTCGTCGCAGAGTCAACGCACAACGGCTTTCGATAGCCGGTACTGTCGTCGAAAGTCGTCGTCGGGGAGTTGTCCCGGTGGTCTCGGTAGCGACACCGACGGTGGCGGAAGATAATCTCGGCCGCAGCCTACGGCACCGCCATGTTGACAAATTTTAACTTCGCCTTGATCCGAAGCGAAGATTTTGAGCTCAAACCACGGCTCTCGCGAAGTTCGGAAACGTCCATTTGACGTCAGCGACAACTTCGACAAACGATGTTTCTAATCACTTTTTTTTTACACAAACTTTGGAGGGATTTGGAGCGTCAACAGGTTGCATAGGGACAATCTGCAATGCATTAATTTAAGCTTGGCGTAGGGATGTAGTGACGAACGCGCGCTACGTCATCGGCGAAGCCGTTCAATCAGCGGGCTGCTCGCACTCCCTCATGCGCTGCAGGCGCGTCTCGATGAACTTTGCTACATTCTGCCGCTTTCAAAGAAATGAGCGTTCTAATGATTGACACCTCGCTCGGCGCGACGTCAGCGTCACGAAAGTCCAAGTAGGATGTTCCGCAAACTTCGGGCACAAAGTTGTGCTCGACGAGTTTAGTGACGTAGCAGGACAATTGTCAGCTCATTGCCAGACCTGTGGATGTTATGCAAAGCTCACCAGCATAACTGTCCTTCATAGGAACAAGAACGCCTTCGCGCGCGAAGAGCAGGAGGTCTTGGCCATTGAAGAAAATGACGTCCGTATTTGTGGTTTGCCACTCCCCGTTGAGTGGTAGGCCAAGACGTTGTTTTAAACGTGTTAAATGTTTCGTAGGACGAAGAAGAATGGGCCTATTCTGGGAAGAGAATAAAGTAAAAGTCAGTTGTTAGTCAGGGGTGTGTTGGTCCAGTACTTTCCTTCGTGTCCTTGTTTTCCGTCTTCAGGTGGCCCGAATGTCGGTCAATATGCCTCCTCTTTTTTCACGAATGTTCTCTTATGTTTGAAAGCGTCGCCGTCGCACTGTTGAATCTTAGTATCTAATATAATTACAGTTTTTTTCTTCTAAATGGCGAAGCCATTTTCAGCTTGGTTTCTACGCATTTGTCTCTCCAACTTACAGTCTCTGTTCAAAACGTGCCGTGGCACGTACACCAAAGACAAAACGTAATGCAATACAAAACCAGTAAAAACATCACGCACCAGAAATCTCAGCGTGAACGCTCACTGACAAAAACTTTGTAGCAAAAGAATAAAAAAAAAATCTTCCGTCTAATGATGGGTGAGTCCTCTATGGAAAATTGACTGCGCGTAAAAAGAACCTAAAGAAAGCGAGCGATGAATGCCGAACCTGGAGGGAGGAGTAGAGTTCCCACGGAAACTTCCACCCCTATCGCTTTGAGGCGCTTAGAGCAGTCGCAGCATTTGTTTGTTTGTTTTTTGCTCGGAAGTTAGGAGAGCGTTTTTAGTGTAGAGGTTGAGGAGTGCCTCCGAAACTTATACTTCTTTGATTGTCAGTCGTAGTGCGTATCGTCGCTGGGTTCACGATCCTTCTCGTCTTCCGTCATTCGTCGTAATACTCTCTCGTCGCTGGCGCTTTTGGGGTTAAAAGTTGATTCCGGACTCGCGATGATATGTGTATGTCAAGAAAGGTGTTTTTTCGCTGAGTCGTAAGAACAGGCCACACTTGGTGGAAATGAAGTTTTGTGAAGCGTGAAAGAGCAAATTGCGAATCTAATCGAACGTGAACGGAGGAACAGGATATGTGGGTGGGGGTAGGAAAGAAAAACTGAGTTTGTGAGATCAAGAATTTATAGAAGCAGTCAAGAAGAGAAGCAAATAAGTTCGGCTGAGGTTCGTTGCTTGAATTATAATTTCAGGAAACATTCAGAGGAAAATTGAGATAGCCAGAGTGTTACTCCCATAGCAAAGGGATCAATCAAAGATCAACAACAGACCAGGGAGGCCTGAGTTAATATTCTATAAGAAGAAAACATTTTACAGTATTAATAAAACTTGCGCTGATTCACATGTATTACTTTAGAATTTTACCACTCCTCATTTTATTGCCTTAGGCTCTTAATGTATAAAGATGAATCTAAATATTACAACATGAAATGAAATGAATGAACAGGGAAAGAAGAAAAGGTCAGAGAAGACAATTAAAAAAAGGTGTTCGTATGCTAAATATTTTCTTCAAAATAAACTTACGGGTGTCGAGACTTTTACGCACACAAGGCCTACATAAACACTAGAACCTGCGCAAAATAATTTGGATTAACATATTTTTCTTTACAACCGCTGTTGGGGTCTAGGATGCTGCCAACCGGCTTTGACTTTTTCCGTGGTCATGCTGAATGTCGACAGAAGGTATGAAATATTTGAGAAGTCATCAGTCGTCTTGAATACATCAGCAATATTACAAGTCAAATGAAAGTAGGTGAATTTATTCGTACGCAATAGTATCCACTGTTGGTGCGCCTGAAAATTCGGTATTTGTCTTGATTGCGTAAGATGCTGCCAGTAACACCCTTCTCAACTTTTAGTCATGTGCATTATAATTACGCGTGATATCGTTCAGGAATTGACTTTTCTTTGGTACTAAGCATAAGCGGCTTATCAAACTATCACATCAGAACGCCAAATTTACTCGTAGTTTGGCTTCTTTACTTTAAAAAAATGGACCTATTCGATAAAAAAGTTAAATCATGTCTAGAAGAAAAGCGCAATTTAAAACTACTCTTCATGACTAAAATCTGCGACCGCTTTATGCGTATTTGGAGTGGCATTATTGTGATTTCAAGGTGATATTAAAAAAAAAACGCCATATATCTTACGTTTTTGCTTTAATGATACTGATAATCCGACCTAATCCTTCGAACTCTCCCGAATCATCCAAATGAAGTGTAATCCTCAATTTCATCTATGGCTTAAGACTTCTTACCTTCAAAGCGAGCCTTGGCGTTTGCAGGAACGAAGTAGAAAGTTTAGTTTGTAACTGTTAAAGCACACAACCAAAATGACATTGCAAAAATAAAGCAAATGAATTCGTTTTCGAAAAATAACTTGGTAGGCTAAATCGACCGCAAGTACAAAAATATCCGCACGGAATAAAACAAATTAAAAAACAAAGCCCGTATAATTTTCAAGGATGAAAAAAGTTCTAGCTTTCTCCGAATATATTGTGACATAATCCTCGATGTTTATAATACCCGAGAAGTGCGCTTTCGGTTTTTGATCCGAGTACGAGCTGTCAGAGGAACACTTGAAGTAATATCGGAAAACATAAGCTTTTTAAATATTCTCCGGAACAAATTGTTTGCGCTTCTCGTAATGCTCGGAAAGGAAGGAGTTAGGGGTTCTGGTTCCTCTTTATACCACCAACTCTCTTCACAGCCACGCACACGTGGTGGGGATGCGCAGTGCCTCTGCCGTTCTGTACACATTGTCAAGTTGCGGCGAGTTTCGTCACCAACCTGATGAATCACGAACGTGATCTAAAATAGAAACACACATATTCAATTCATCCGAGTCGAGCGTTAAAGTGATGACCACGTGCAATTCATGTGCCAGTCTTTAATGCTGCGTTCTAAATAACGTTTTCAGCCACAGACGTATCTCGAGCGAACAAAACAACAAAGAAAAAACTTATTGAAGGATGAAATAAAAGTATGTCTGTTAACATTTGTAAATAGCGCAAAGAAAGTCAAACGTCCTGCTACAATCCTTATGTTCAAAACTGGAACACAACATTTGTGACCGATGTTTAGATAGGTATTACAATAAACCATGCAATTCAGAGATTAAAAGAAAAAGACAAAAACAAACTTTGCATTAAAAAATTCTTTTTGTATCCTCAAAAAAAGTATAAGCGCCAAAAAATGTATTTTGTAGTTTTTAGGAAAACAATTGTCAACTAGGTTTACCGCTATTGAGTTATCCAACCGAAGTTACGCAAACACAGACATAAAACCGCATACAAAACCGCAACGTGCCCGCCGGTTGTGCGAAAAGACATTGCAATTGCCTATGGCATTTCTATCCGGAAGAACTTCCAGAAACATCCAAAACGTGGAACTCGCGCCGACAGGCGCTGGAAGATGATGTGTTTCCGGATGTAGCCGGGCATTTCGCAAGACAAAAAAGTGAGGACAGACGGAAGCAGCGCAACGAGCGCCAAACAGTTTCAAAGCGGGCCGGATGATGTTGAGACACCTGTCAACGCAGACGCCAGAGCGTGGTCCTGATTTTGTGTTGTTTTTCTTTCAAAAGAAAATGTGCAGACGCGTATTCGCTTTTTTAAATTTCTTTGTTAGACAAACGATTGTATGGCGGACATCTGGATGTGAAACAGTTGGTACCAGTTAGTAGGCCTACCTTGAATAAAAGAGAATCCGAATGAAAATAAGTGAGCGTAGATTTCGGCAATACTGTTTCTGTTTTGCAAAAAAAAAAAAAAAGCAACAACAGGTGAAACGTTTGTTAGATTCGTTCCAATATTGCACAATACTTTTTTCTGACATGTTTGCGAGTTTCTCGCCTGAAAAGTTTTAATCTCTGGTCACATCACTTTTTTTTTCGATTCTAACTTTTTCTGTGTCACTTCCTTCTGTTCTTTCTTAATTTCTCTGTCGTATTTACTTTTTGTTTCTAACGCATTCCTATTTTACCCTCTTAAATTTGTGCTTCAAGCATTGTGTTCTCTCAGTTTATACTTCCCTTCATTCAAGCACTCACTGTCCCCGATAACACCCTGTGTTTCCGTCCCCAGCATAACTCTGGAAGATCAGATGACCATTGTTAACAATCGGTCCTCTTGAAACGAACATGGGAGAGATATATCAAGCACCTTACACCGGTCTAACATACCAGTCAAGCTCGTAGTCTCGTTCGAGACAAACGACGCGCACTGCATTCGCGTCTGCTCGTCTTCAACAGACTCCAAACTTCTCGAGAGCGACATGGTCTGTGTTACTCGCGCCGGACCGGAATACCCTTCTGGGATGTACTTAGTTCCGCTAATTCTTGTGCACGTCGAGAACTGTCGACGAAGCTCATCTCCGAGTTTGCCCGAGCCACTCCTTCCCACTCCACTTTGTTCTCTGCCATTCATCCGCTGGTGGCTGTTCCCAAGAATTACCAGGACCACTTACATCAAGAAAGCGTCTCACGGCTTGTCTCGTAACTGCGCCGGTCGTACATTTAATATGATGTTCCCTAAGCAGAAACTTCTTGCTCTTCTTGTTCATAAAAGGGAGTCGTTGGTGAGGTAGTTATGCAGCAGTAGCCCTGTAATATTACCGCCCTGGAGCTACCTACTTAAAGGATGTTGATTAACACTGAATACCACCGAAACTTTATTCATTCGTGGGGTAGTACGTACGCATTAAACAAAAAGTCCGAAAATCAAGGCTGTAAATTTACACTTATTTTACCATATCGTCAACTGAATTCACGAAGCATTAAAAAAACTTGATGCTTTGAATTTAGGGTAGTGCTTTAATTATATTCATCATAGTTATTTCAACGTACTGCATTAAATATGTCCAACCTAAAGATTTAAAATATATGCATGTCACTGCCCACGTATAAGTGGGTGTTCACGTGTGATTGTTTGAGGCGGTGCTTTAGTGCCATTTATTGCACTTCTATCTGTCGTTATTATTTTCCCTTCTTCTTTAACACTTAATAAAATCGCCGAAACCCTTTCGTTTCGCGGAGTGGTTCAGCCGTTCCAAAATCACGTGACTTCAATCTTCACTATATAAAGCTTCGCCCTATCGGTCTTTATTGATTGCAGTCTCCGTTCCGACACTGGCGCAGATCAGTAATTTTCTGCGTCTACGCTTTCAAGTCTTGTTTGAAGCTCAAACACACTTCTCTCCCACTTGTTTTTTTCCTTCGTCCCTTCGCTATTTGCGCAACGCCCGAACGGCAACATTTCAGTAAATTGCGTGTACGAGGAGTCGTCGCCTAGTTTTTGTTTTTAGTCGAATCCACTCTTTCGATTTCTATATTGCATCATAGTAACTACACTCGCTATTCGTCTATCACAGACACGCGTCCCATTTTATGCAAAATAATAAAAAAAACAAATAAAAAAATACAAATATTGAAGATGCATTGAGGTAACAAGTACGTCCCCCTTCCTCTTTTCGACGCACAAAAACATTATTAATTTTTGCTTTTGTGTTTATTTTTTTACCGCTTCTTCGCTTTCCCTTTTTCTTCACCCTTCTCGACATTAAATCGGGGATTGTGGTCTCGCATTCATTGGCCTCCGTCTAGAACGGCAAACAAATCGCAGTGCAACGAACCTTGTTCAAATGAGGCGTGAACTCGTTTAACGGTTCGACTCACTCGTTTTTTTTAATTTTTTATTAAAGTGATGAGTGAAAGGCAGAGAGGTAAGCCTGGACTTCTGTTCTAGGCTATAACAGAAGTCTAGGCAAAATCTGCACAAGGGAAAGAATTAAGGAATTAAAAGGTGGGATGAGGTGCGTTATAAATATGAGAAGAGAGAGCTGAAAGGATGATGGGTTGAATAGTTCAAAATGTCAGTCTCTACCTGCAGGGATCGCATCAACCGGGTGTCCTCGAGAAATCGTATCAGGGCTTTTGTGGCTTTCATTGAATTATCCGCGGACTGCCACGAGCCCAGCACTTTGTCACAGGAGAAAGGTCGTTCGTCTAGCCTCTGAATTGTTCTGTGAAGGTCTTCTCTTTCCTCGGCCTAGATGGCACATTCACAGATAAGGTGATTTGCAGTTTCCTGGACATCGCAGACTGGGCAGTTAGGGCTGTCTCTTTTTTTTTATTCGATGTAGGAAGTGTCGGGTAAACGCCACCCACAGTCGTTTAAGTTCCGAACTACGAACCGGCTGACCTTTTTCTCCTTCCTCGTTTTATTTATTTTCAGCGGTTCTATATTGCAATCGACTATCAGCAGTGAGGCAGCAGCATCGCCCCAAAATCGAAGACCGTGTTGACGATGAGCCAATGCGAAGATGGAACTGACTGCGTATCAATATTGAAGCGAGAGAAATGTGGCAAACAACAACAGAAGAGTCGAGAACTAACACTTAGAACGATAACTGCCGACCGCGCACCGCTGACTTTTTACAAGCCTGCCACGGGTGCGAGCCTCATAATGTTAAAGCACCGGTCCTTATTCGATGAGTGTCCGGTTGGGCGCACATTTTTGATTACCTGATTCTAGAATCTACCGTAGTCGGTCACTCTTACGTGTTCAGTGTATGTTTTGTGCGCTATCATGTAAGATAGTTAAAACAATAAGCTCGGTGAAAAACAGTGAACGTGCCAGCAAACAACACGAAATAATTCTAGCAGTTTAAATTTGTTTTTACGGTTATTCCTGACTCTCACAAAAACGGCCGCAGGCTTTATATCTCCTCGAAGTTCAGACCGCATGTATTTTGTCGCATAATGAACAGGGGCTATGTGTAACTTTTTTTATATATTTAAGGATCCGACGCATTGAGAAGAGCTAGCAATGTTTTTTGCACTTTAGTTTATTCAGAGGAGAGAATCAGAAGGGTTTTTATGCAGGATTTATTTTCAATTCACAGTACTAGGAATAATGTAGAATCTCAAGATTAAAATGGCAAACACTTAATACCTTAATACTTCCTATGAGGACATTTTAACCTAATCCCATCACGATCTCTCCCAACAAGACGACGTAGAACGTAGAGAACAAGCGAAATGGCCGTTTGTAGAAGATTTATTGTATTCAAGTAAAATACAAGTTTTACCACATGTACCGAACAATGCCTAGTCACTTGTAATGTTTAAATATAATTTAGAAAATTTATATCAACCACTATTTGTGCTCCTTAGTGGTGACAAATTGTATTTGCAAGCAGCTGCAAAATCAAGTAAGCTAGTAAACGTCCATAGTTAGCTTAGTTAAACTATTAACGTTGTAGAAGGATGGTGAGCTGGTCTAGTTGGTACGCATTATACATGGTTAAATTCAGCGAGCAACGTGAGGAAGCTGTAGAAGAATACATGATACTGTACTCTTCTATATTCTTCTAACAGTTTCTCACGTTGTTCGCCGACTTTAACCATGTATATAACTATTCAACCTTCTTAAACATATTCTTTTGTTTGTTTGTTATATATGTACATTTTGTGACGTAATGCAAAGACACGCACACGCACTTATCAGTCGCGGGACTACGCCAACTCCGAGATCTATATCAACGCTCATTTCTTTGAATAAAGCCTCTAATTTTGGACGGGACACTGTCCAAGTTACACATATATATATATTATTTTTGTGAAAGAATATTCACTTTTATTTTTATATTTTGGTTGTGTAAGGTAGTCAACGCTGTCAGAATAACTTAAATTGCCATATACTGAAACGCCATTGTTCCCCCATGGTTCCGCTTTCAACCGGGTTATGTTCAGTGTCTTGTTTGACATAGGACAATCCACCGCTTTATCAACTAAACATGGGGTCAATTTATAGATCTTTACTATCAGAATACGAATAATTTGTACCGGCATTCAACAGGATTAACTTACGGAAGCCTCAAAAGCACCATCCTCCCAGCAGCAAGGTGGTAATGGAGCGACAGAAATGGCGTCGTTTGGAATGCTGTCAAAATTAATACTATGGGGGTTTCCTCTTGAGGCATCGGTTCTCAAAGTAAATATTTCTTCTGGTACCTCCAAACGCGTGCAATATTTATGACGTTGTTTTCGGTATTTTTCTTATTCTACTAATAAAGGCATAAAAAAGTTTTAAGAAAGAAAACGTTGCACGGGGGGGGGGGAGGCAATTTAATGCAGACATATGCTTTTTTTTTGGCTGTGTACAAAATAATAACTGGAATTCTACAAATGACACTAACACTTGTGCTGCCTCTCAAATTCTTGCGGGTTTCGATTTCGCATAAAAATTAATCAGTAGCTTCAATTTGAAATATGGTCATTGGATGTTTACCAATTGCTGGTTAAGAGTGGCTAACTCTGTAAAATGGAAAGTGATGCTCTTTTAAAATATAATATTAACTAGATTACATGTACTGGAACGCAATATTCGCGCAATCTTTTGAAAGGTAGATATATGTATATAACGTGAAAAGTAGCAAATTTCAGAAATCTAGGTTTTCAAGACGTGACCTTGAACTACAAACCCAAGACTTCACCAGAAACTAGAAATGACGTTTTTCAAGCTTGTTTCTCACTCAAAATAGTTTTTGAAACATTTTTCTGTTTGCCGTTAAGGTTTGTTTAGCTGCTGTTATAGCATATTTGTATTAAAGTTTGAATGACTTATTGCAAAATAAATATCACGCCGCTATTTGTTCAGGTGATATAAATGCGGATGAATATTATAAAACGTATCAGGTAATAAAAAAGGTCACAAACACATGAAAAAAAAAATATATGTAATGGCTAAACATACAGATCTGTCAGAGTCGCGGCACATACAGACCTGCCTCACTAAAAAAATCCTTCGCGCTCTAAATTAAAACAATGAGCGCGCCACAGAACCGAGCACAGCGAGCGCCAGTTGCTCGTGCAGACTCCTCGCTCTGGCTCGCTCTAATGAATCTCAGGAATAGGTGCGACAGCAATAAAAAAAAAAAAGAGATGCCTTTCGCCTAAGCTCCAAACCGGACGTCTCAAATTCTTTTCCGGCAACTTCGAACACCGCCGACAGATCTATCCTCATTTCTTAACTTGCAATCTGAATGTAACCTACCATTATGCGAGCAATACGTTTTCGCTTCTCTGCTTTATTTAAATTTTTGGTAGAAATACATAATCATCTCGACTCATTATGTCGCATATTAAAATACTCCAAGTGAACACGCCCAACGCTGTAATACCACATATCTGTGGTCTAAAATGTAATATATAAAACCTAATAAAAGGCAACCACAAACCGTACACGCAAGTCTCACGAATTATTGAGAAGCCGGAAAGATGAGGAAGCCTCTAATCATATTTATGAGAAGCGAACGTACATTTTGAGCAAAGTACGCGCGCCCAGCCGGCCGTGAGGTAGTGCATACATGTTTGTGAGCGCGGGATGCTTTCTACAGTTATCTAACAATGCAATCTTCTATCGGATATTTTGAGTGAGCTGCAATTCTCGCTCTTGTTTGGCCAGAAAGGCGCTGCCGCTCCACGTTCTATGTGAAACAACTAAAAATAATAGACAACTATTGCCTTTTTGATTTTTCTCTCTGGTAGTGCGACGAACTTATTTGTCTATTAAGCCAGTGAACGTTACATTTTGGTAGCGCACAAAGACCCGCGCGGAGCGTTAGATCTTCGTTACTTCGAGTCTAGTTTTTTTATTAAACATTTATGCGAAGGGCTCGCCACCTCTTTCAAAATTTTTGTGCCTTCTAAAGCTTCATATGTTTGGTAGGTTCCGCGGTAAGTGTAAGGGACGCTTTCAGAGCTTAGTCCAAGTAAATTTATTCTAGTTTATATAGTAACTGGCTTATTTTAACGATAAATAGTTTATACGTCACAAGAAAAAGAAAAACGAATACGTCCGGATAATTGAGAAAGAAAGAATATCGCGTTACAAGACCATGTCAGCTCGGTTAGTGCATAGATCGTGACATATCCGGGTCATATGAGTGAATTTTATCCAGCAACGATTGTCACATATATGAAGCGCATCACACTGACATCCACTCCAGCTTACATGGCTTTATGAATATTGCTCGATTTTCCATCTAATGGTTCTGAGTCCCGTGTTTCGCACCATGGCGAGATGCTTAGCTCCGTGGGTTAGTTTCACTCATCTACGACTGCTGTACAATATCTGGAATTCAGTACCTTCAACATTCGAAATGTTATAAGATAACAAACATTTCGGAGATTAAAAAATGGTCGCCTCTTTCAGCACCTTGTGTGCCATATAACAACTCTCTTAACGATGTTCGTATAGCTTTTTTCTCCTCGTACCTTCATGTGTTTACTTTTCTTCACTTTCTTTGCAGCAGTAACAGGATATTAACTGGTGTATTGCTATGTTTTGCTACTCTCATATTTTCTTAGTTGTATTCAATTATGCAAAAATGCATCTTGGTATCGGTGATTGTGGAGTACGCCGGCGAGCGCCTGGTTCCCTAATGGAGCACGTAATAATAGAAACTGCAATGACGAAAACGACGCGCTCGGACCACGCCGAAACATAAGACCAGCGTCATTTGTCTTCGGACATCTTTCTTAATCAAATATCTTTTGCACCTTTATAGTTTTGCTACACTTGACTTTTTATTTCACTCGCACCCTTGGTATCATATTTTTGTTTTGTTTTAATCATTCGATCGTTAGGTTTTTTTTATTGTTTTTGTTTCTATTTGGTGTAGCGGTGCATGCTCTCGTGTGCCGAGTTCGAAAACACGTTTCTCATCGTAAAGAATGGTGTGTCACCAAACTCGGATATCATTTTTTTTTTCTTTTTTTCCCAGGAAAGGGTGTGTTTTGGATAGATTTGGCATGTTGTCGCGTTAGCCCATCAACGACCGCTCGTTGTTTATAGGTGGGTGGTCTTCTTGCTTTTATTTTACATCAGCGTGGACTTGTTTTTATTTTCGGACGTAACGTTTGTTAAATGTCACAGCGGCACGGCCCCATGGTGCTGACAGGCGGGTGAAGAATAACATCTCATGTGGTTGGCGGTCGTCCGCGCTGGCCACGTTTGTCATAAATGCGACCCGATTCTGAAGGGGAGGCATGTAAAAGCATTTTAATCAAGGGGTTGTTCATTTATGTTTTATATGTGCTTACATATGGCTAGGTTGCTCTAACTCATGTGTTATTTATTTTATCTCTAAAGCTAAAGACATTTAAAAAAAAGAAAAAAAGTTTTATCTTAGGGTGAAAAGCAGTTGACACATTCAAGCATGGACACGCATGCTAAATGTTCAACTCACAACAAAATGATTACACTCGCTTCGTTGGGGAGGTGAACGAGCACGTAAAACGAAATGCTGATGTCATGACATTAAGCTTTTGACGCTGTTCGATAGGTCCCATCTCCACGTTGGGTGAGCTGCGTTTTAACTTCAGGTGATTCGCAGTAGAGATAAGTTGCCTATTAAATTAAGAGCACGTGATCTTTCATTGGAAAACAGCGTTTCACCACGGGACCCTGTCAAGCCTTTCTAACGAAGTTGACAATTCTATCTTACTGCTGCCAGAAAAAAAAGAAAACAGCTGAGGTTTAAATAAACATATATACATTTGAGCTCTGTTGTGTATACCTCTTTTTTTTAAGTATAAGCGTAATATGTACTCAGCAAGAGTAAACTAATTGGGCACCGAGGCCGTTCGTATTGGAGATTTTGAAATCGAAAGTACGAACTCTTCTGAACATTTAAATACAAAAGGTCATTGACCGGCGTGCTGTAATGTAATCACAACTAATTTTTGAGTGTGCGAATCCTGAAGTTAAAAGACGTACACCACTGTTCAGGCTATCTCATTAAAACGGATCATTCAGACGCCATTGTATTCAGAACTAACGTCGAAATTGAAATTTTATGTTTTGATCTCCTGGAGCCGACTAGACAATGACTGCCCTTAAAAAGGGCTTCGAATAGATTAATTTTGATACAACAAATAAAATAAATACTACATGTAATACTATTGGATATACGCTTGGTAAAATAAGCTAGTCTAACGCCCTGAATACATGCGTTCATTTGTTTAACGCCCTCTGTCGCCCCGTCGCGCGTCGCTCGAGGTCACCCACAACAATAGGACACGGGGGCCAACGCCGACATCTGGCACGGACAGATATCGGCGAAGAGCGACGCGCACCAACGCGAGGTGAAAATGACGCGGGCGAATCGCGTGGAGAACGTCGCACGTTGTCGCGCCCTTATGCGGACGGCAGATGGTTGAGCACCAACAACGGCGAATCAATCGCATGGCATGGAGATATGCTTTCACGCACAGCTCGGCTTCGATAGGGGTGGGTAATTTACTGATCAATTTCTTTTTCCTCTCATAACACGCTGTATTACAATAATTAGTCATCGAAGTCACTTGCTTAGCTATTGTACACATTAAAAACATAACAGCAAAGCAACAAAAACATTTTTTTAATTTTCGTTAAATGTTGTGTTTACTTTCCGTGAAAAGATAAAAAATGTTGAGAAACTGCGCTGTTACATGTTGTGATGTTATAGGTTCCGGTCAAACCGCCGAAGGAGGAATTCAGTCACACCGTGAGCTTTGATCAAGATATATACATTTAAAAAAAAAGAAAAATAAGAAACGTTCTAGTTATACACAAATGTACAAGTCAGAAGCTGCCTCACTTTCAGTCCGTCCTCGTGTGGCTGAGGGTCTTGGTGCTGTCTGGTTTCCAGCAGAGCCTTGGTTGTTGATCTGAGTGATGTTCCTTGGGTGTTCCTTGGTGCTGGTCTGGGATGCTCTGCTCCGGGACACCGCCGAAGTCGTTGATCATTCCCACCAGCGGCTACTTCGGGTCACCGCCGAATGCCTCGCTCATGCAGGATGTTGACGCTTTGGTTGTACACCGCCAAGCTGATGTTTCACCCGACAGGAGCACCCTCGGGACGTCGCCGGGTGTGCTTCCACCTGGACGAGTTACGGCCGAACAAAGAACCCCTCTTCTTCCTCTTTTTCGCCCACTTCTCCTCGGACGTGCTTTCTCGACGTTTTCCTCTTCTGCTCCATTTCTCGTTTATAGCACGACACATGTGCATGTAACTGCGCTGTTTCTCAACAGCCACTTGGAGTAAGCCAAAAAATAAAGTTAGATTTTAATGTTGCCAGGTTTTGCATGCGCAATGTCTTCACACGAAAAATATACATTTGTATTTGTCGATAATAACACAAACATGTGTTACTGATATCTGAATACTGACATGTGGTTGTTATAACCATCGTGAAAAAAGCACTGCTCATAGAGGATATTATGTTCTCTAACTACATATTCTCAATTATTTTGCATTCCATCTTTTTTTTTAAACGACCACACCCATACATGTTTTATTAAAAAAAAAGGTAGACGCAACTTTTTTTTTTTGTCTCGCAGTGGTTGTGCTACTTTTTTCCATCCGTGTCGTCGTTTGGTTAATCCCCTACTACCAGGCAGCGGGCGTTTCTTCTCCTTTCCTGTCGTGGTTGCGAGTCCACCTTCGACTCTCAAAAATCGTCTCGCAAACAGTGCTCCTGCTTCTTTCTCTCTCGAAGCAAAGACGTGAACAAGGTCGACTTCCTTCCTTTTCCCGGTAGATCCCTTAAAGTCCTTCCCTGGGACCGAGATACCCTTATGATATACGACATTTGTTTTCACAAATCCGCCGGCTTAGAGAAACTGAGCGTCGGGTTGTGGAAACTATTTTTGCTATGTGTTTGGCTTCGATCATATGCGCACACAAGTTTATCTAGTCAAACAGTGTTCTACAAATTTTAGAGCGCAGCTCTTAGGCGCCTGTTTCCGGCTTGAGCGGCGTCGGTGTCGGCGTCGCCGTCGGCGTAGCCGCGCGTTGCATGCAACGCGCATGCAACGCGCATGCGAAGCCTGCATGCAACACGTTGCATGCAAGCGGCGTAACTGCGCGTTGCATGCAACGGCGTAACCGCGCGTTGCATTATGGGTAGTTCCCCATAATGACGTCACAAGGGTTACGCTCGTGAGGGTTACTAGGGTTACGAGGGTTACTCTCACGAGGGTTACGAGGGTTACCCTCACGAGGATCACGAGGGTTACCCTCACGAGGGTCACGAGCGTTACCCTCACGAGGGTTTGCGAGCGTTAGTTACCCTCGAACGGGTTACCCTCACGAGGGTCACTAGGGTTACTCTCACGAGGTCACGAGGGTTACCCTCACAAAAGTCATGAGAGTTACCCTCACGTAACCTCTCTGAGGTCACGTGATCCCCCTGGCGTCACGCGACCCCCTTGAGGTCACGTGACTTCAGGGAGTCACCTATCCGTCAGCACCCTTCCATCCTTCTCCTCAAGAGCTGCGCTGTAACGTTGCTACGCTGTAACGCACGCTGTAACGCGCGTTACTTGAAGTTGTGAACGGCTTTCATTTTTGTTTTGTTCCGTGTTGTTATTATCGACTTTTTTAATTTATATTGATTTTATCAGTCGGAGCTTTCGAGTCGTGGAAATGAAGCAGTATTTGTGGTGAATACATGCACTGGATGTAAAGAAAAGGAATTGGAATTATTGGCCGGAAAACGCTTGGCGTGCAAAGTAAATAAAAAGCGAGATCTAGAGTAACGTACACTATTTTAGCGCGAATTAACTCTCAATTTAGCTCTTGCAATAAATAACGTTAGTCAAGTAAATTTTAAAATGGCGTTTCTCAGTTGAAACGGAAAACTCAAGCATCTCGCGCTTAGGAATGCAACCAAGATAGACAAACAATTTTTATTTGATACGCGGATGGTGAAAGTTAAAAAGAAAGAAAAAAAAACACTAACAACAAGTTTTTGGTTGAGAGTATCGGCTCAGTATCGGCTTAGAAGTCTTTTAGCCATGACTACTTTTACGATGATGATGTGTGTTGAATTTAAATCGCGCTAATTTGTAGCACAACACATGTAAAACAAATATTACGTCAGAATTACACAGTATTTAAAAGCTTGTTGTGCCCTTAAATGTTTCCTTAAAATATAATTTTTTTATAACAAGGTAAACATTCAACCGGAACTAGGCGTATTTAGGTGTGCCGTTTATTTGCTTTTAGTTTGCAAATAATGCGTGGGTGCTACACCATCTCCCCAAAAATCAATTGTTTTTTGTGGTAATTTTCTTATATAAGCCGGTCGCTTCATAATTTTTAAGAATATATGTTATTAGTGCAGCGATTAATACAAGTCGTTGGCAGATATAACCTCATGTGATTTACAGGACAGCCACGCAGACTCAGTATTAATCCAGTTTATAAATTTTATAGTATAAAGAGGGAATGTGTGTTTTGGTGGTAATAATTAAATGTAATTTCGAAGCACTTTTTGTCCTTAAAGGAGCTGTGCAACAATTTCAGGGCTTTGCTGAAAGAAATATGGAATTTGATGCCTGACATTTTTGAAGTGAACTACAGAAATACAGATTTTAATTGGATACCCTACTTTTTATTTAAAAAAAATGAAAAAAATGTAGAGGTTTTTGCCACCTCTCAACAAGTACATCGTCTTTCGGGTCACGTGCGCAGTGACGTTGATGGCGTAAGTGCGGGGTTCCGGTAAAGTTCTCTGTCTAGAGCCATCAGTGAGCAGCGAGAGCTCATCCACTCGCGACCGCGTGACCACGTGCTGGCGGGCGCAGTGCGAACATTATGTTGAAAGGAGGGAAGTCTCATCCGGGTCCGGCCGTACACGTCCGGCCCTGTCCCCGTCCCCTTCTGGCTTCTGGAGGCTGTTCGCGCGTAGCAGACTGAACTGACTGTTTTGTAGACCTAGGACAGAAGTTGCCGCTAAAACTTTGTATATTAAAAGTTTTGTCGATGATATAAGGGTTTTGACGCATTTATATTTATGTTGGAACGACAAGATTTATAAAAAAAGTTACCTTTTATCGAGCAGGTATTCGCACAACTTGCTATCTTTCTACAAGACCCGAATTGACGTCATGCCGCGTGTTTCTCATGGCCGCCGCTCGCGGCTGCAGGTCGGGGAATATTCTAATTTTTGCATTTCTATTACGCGGCGGAATCGCAACATTTTGATGAAAGGAGGTGTGTTTTCTGTCATTTGTGACAAGGTGAACTATGTAAAAATTAGAATATGCCAATTCTTTCAACGTTAAAATCGTTGCACAGCTCCTTTAACAGTGTAATTCTGGGATCCTAAATATAAAAAATATAGATATATATTTGTGCAATTTATAAATAATATTTAATTATGCATTAAATATTGAATTTACTTATATATCTAAGAACCTCTAGTTCTGGACTGTGCTCTTATTTTTACGTTTACCTTCGTTCACTGTTAAAAGGTTTTTAGCGTACCTATATATCGGTTGAACTGATCCATATCCGAGAGCTATTTTTTGTCGAACGGTATAACTTTTGTGATTACCAGCACCAATGTTTGCGCACCGATGAAGGTCGCCCCTTTTACGTGACCAGTATCATAATCATCCCCACCCGGAAACTTCAACCCTGAAAACGATTCAGGTTATGACACTACGTCACGTGACGTGATGAATGCATGCATCGAGGGGCGTGATCAAGGGTCGTTCGGGCGATGAGGAAGCCCTTGCGAGGAACGTGGCTTGACTGCGCTTTTTCGTAAATCCAAGTACAGGAAGTGTTGCCACTTGACAAGCAATATAAAGAAAAATTCGGGATACACGTACCTGTTTTCATCATGTCTCGTGGGGGTCAGATGGTCATCGACTTAAACTGTCTACATGGCCGAACTGCAAGTTTTTTTTTGTTATCTTCTTCAGTGTGTTGCGTTTAAAAAGGGGCACTCTCGTTAAAGTCGATTAGTTTATACGCCGGAGCTTTAAAGTCTTTCATAAGCAAAATTGTGCTTGTTAGAGCGAGCCACAAGGAAGTCTGTGCTAAAAAATGTTAATGGGCTGAATATTCTGTCGGATGAAACATGTCATACGGAAGGCACGGTTTACCACGTAAACAGAAAGTTATGTTTTCACTGTGGGAAGGTACGCAAGAACGCATACTCAAAAATTTAATGCAACCAGACTGTGAAGTAGTGATTGCCTTAAGCCAAACTGTATTTGCCTTTTTTTCAGAATTGTTTTCAGTATACATGCATCCTCTCGCCAAATGAACTGTCAAACACAACACACACCTCGTAGTGCTAGCTTCTGTAATCACTCCAGCTGGTCTAAGCATCGTTGTGCTTTTTTTAGGCACTGCCAGTTTTACCTATTAGAAACTTCTGAAGCTTTATTTGTGGAGCTTTACTATGGAAGTCGAATACATGTCCTTGTAGGAACCTGATACCAATTGTCATATAATAAAAATATTTACGTAGTCTATTAACTTGAGCAACGCGTTGTGTGCTCTTGATTGACCGGAGTTTCAGTTTAAAATATTACTTAGAGATTAAAAAAAAAAACTCTTTGTCTGAATTTTCTTATCTTGCTCACATATTTTGCTTTTTGCCATGCAGCTTATGTTTGGGGAGACTTCTTTTAATTTTAAATGTGCAAAACAAGAACTGTAACAGATGTCAAAGTACCACACAACTCCAGTGTCGTGATTGCTTCAAACCACTAATCCGTTTAGAAAATTTAATCAGAGGCGCCTGAGCGATGACTAATTAAATTCTCATTACCAGAAATTAGCTACACAGAAGGGTCTTCCGAAAGGATAAATTAATACACACACTTATATTTTTAATACGGCCTTTACTTCATTTATTTTTCAACTTTTGATATGACCATTTGCCTAAGGGCTTTTCGTGTGGGTTTTAAAAAAAGGACTTTTAATTAGAACTCTAAAATTACGTCGAAAAAATTTAGAATCAAACTTTCTCCAATGAAAACTTGATTACCAGCTTCAATTTTTTCCCATCTTCTTATTTTCTTGTGTAAAATGTTGAAAAATTTAATTGCAAACTATATTTAACGAGCAGTGATGACTGTTAGCACTTATGAACACTAATGTGTCACTTTGTTTTCTCTTCAGATTAAATTTGAAAAATACAAGGACGTTATTGTGAGCGACAGGACTTCTACTCAAATTTATTTAGATATTCGATTATTACCAAAGCAGTGTATACTGGTAGCCTTTATGACCATGACCAATAAATCATTATTATAATTTTTATGCTTAAGTGTACTTTTCTCTAGAAGCATTCAGTCAGCGTTTGCGATGACACATTTGATATTTTCACAATCTCTTTGGAAATCAGGATGCGCAACTCAAGTGTCCCAGCGTCTAAAGAGATTAAATAAACGCTCTGTAATCGTCTGATATTTTCACTTCCTCTTAAATCAATAAATATTCCAAAATAATTTGACTTTCGACCAGGGTTTCGTATTAAACGTCTACCAACAATAAAACTTTTTTTTTTTTTTTTGCGTGAAGCGTGCATGTCAATTTTGTGTTGATGTTATATTTCGAGTGGTTGTAATGGCGATTTTAAATATAATTTTGTAAATTTTCCTTTAAACTCATGCTCAACTTTTCATTTCGCGTTAGTTTTTAAATCTTCGGGTTAAAAAGGTAGGCTTTCAGGTATCAGAGAAGCGGTTGAATGATCAACTTTACAGTAATCACTAACTTGTACAAAAAAAAATATGAATTTGATTTGTGTTCAGAGAATGTTATTTTGTCCACGTATTATCGCTGCTAGGTCGATAACCGGGTAAACGGAGGAAGAAAGCGAATACGAACAAAAGACTGAAAAGAAGAACCCCTAAAATGTGGCTACCGAAGCCTGCATATTTTTGAGCCTAGGACATTGGGACGCTGGACCACATGCAAATCACACCTAAACTCAATTATAGGTAATGAGAAACGGCACTGGCATCTTTAGTTTGTTCGTCGGGGAGCGAACTTTATCTTACTCTTCCTGAACCGATTGTTCCGTTTATGAGCTCCTAAAATGCGCGGCTTTGCAGACCACCCTTCACCAGTTTAAAAAATGCACCGCCGACATTTCTCTTCGTGCATTCAAATACTTTTTTAATGGAATGTCTTTCAAATAACTTATGCGTGGTTTTTGTGGCAAACTGTGTATATTGGTATATTTCATGAATGATAGGATAGTATTTGGCTTCGGTCATGTGTTCTGGATTTCAATATTTCTGTACTTCTTTACGTTTTTCGACAACTACAGAACAATAAATATAACTTTTAGAAGTAAGCAAAATTCAAACAATAAAAATGTATATATTTAAATCCCGATCCTTCCTATTATGAGGTTCAAAAACTTGAAGTTTTTTTAGTAGGGCTCAATGTTAATTGTAATTCACTTCCGATGAGTTTTACATAAAATACTTTTAGCTCAATCATTTGATTCTGCATGAAGCCTGAGTTAACTTTGCATTATTTGATGTTTTTTACAGTGTCAGTTTCTCCTTCGCAGAGAGTGTGTCATATTGCATAGGGGTGGAACAAAACTGCGGATTTGATTTTAACCTTTGCCTCACCCTTAAAACACAAGACAGCTTAAATTGGTGACCGGACTGTGAAGTTCATTGCAGTGTCGCAAGGTTCGCTAAGGTATTTTTTTTTGTAATTGAGTGTTTGCAACCGTTTAGGGGACAGTATTTTTACTTGAACTGTGTGGCGGAGCAAGAGTTCTACCTTCGTCAAATGTGTTGACTTTTCTTGTTTTCGTTGCAACTGTGGCACTGTTAGGTCCATTCCTGCTTCAAAAACTTCAATATCGCTATGGGCGTTACTTCATTTTTCAACAACAAACGTTTGCAACACATAAGTGTTACAAACGCTTGGAGATTTCCTTGGTTTCATACCAGGACCCGGCAGATTTTTTAGATGTGATTGGAGATTACTATAAGTCCTTTCTCCCCCTTGCGCCCCTTCGCCAGGGAGTATTATCGTTATTGTTGTCCAGCTCGCTATACCTTTGCATATTTGCATTATCATCATAACCTTAAATGCAGGCCGTTTACCCTGGCATCTGTTAGACTGGTGGCTGTTGTTAAAACGAACTTGTTTTATTGCTGTCTAAGTCCTCGTAAGCTCAATTGGTAGAGCGCTCCACTGGAATGGAGAGTTCCCTGGTTCGATATCAGGACGGACAGGACCAGGTGAATTTTTCAGTTGCGCACTTCACCTTGTTGTGTTTGGAGATTTGTGTTTGTCCTTTGTCCTCCTTGAACCCTTCTCCAGAGATTATTATCGTTATATTTGCCCTGCTCGCTGCACCTTTTCATTATTTGCATTATCTTCAAATCTTTATAATGCAGGAGTCAACCGTTGTTGGTGTTAGACTGGTGGCAACTGTTAAAACTCGTTCGTTTTACGTAAGTCTAACTTCTGGTTAGCTCAGTCTGCAGAGCGCTACACTCGAAATGGAAAGTTCTTTGGTTCTAATACGAAGACCAGGCGGATTTTTTCAGCTGCCGCACCATTCACCTAGTTGTGTATGGAGAATTTGTGTTTGTCTTTTGTCCCCTGGTTTCCCTTCTTTATAAATTATTTACGAAAAGTCTCTAATATTTTATCGTTGCGTAGATTTGCATCATGTCAGTCGCGAACTGCAATAAGCTGCTTAAAGTTTACACAAATAACAAAAATTTGTGTACAAGACTGGACATTCCTAAGATATCAGATAGATCGAGCGTCCTCATTAGTCTCATTGTCCGCGAGACTTACTCTTTCATCGCTGGCCTACGAAAGCTTTTTTATTTGAATAATCAAATCCTGGTTTTACAACTTCCCATTTTTTTGTTTCTAAAATAGTCACAAACGATTTTGAGGCTCTTCCTTGCACAACCCCGTTAAGCCTTAATCGACATTTGGCGGGCAACAAATTTGACTGATGACGCAAGCTGAGCTGCTTTGATGAGCTAGCTGCCAATACACAGCGAAGTTCTAGGCATTCCCCCCTTAACTGAAGGTTATGTATATTTCGCAAAAGCGATTATACTTGTTTTATGGAGATCTCCGAGAGCGTGAGAAAGATGTTTGTAGTTTTATAGTTTGCTTAGTTCGTTCATCGCTTAATATGCTCAAATTTAATGTCTAGACAGTTGTCATGTGTGTCAAAGTACAAAACTTGTGACAATTATAAAATATTCTATGTACGTTGAACATTTTTTGTATTTATTCATTTGTGTTTTCTTATATAAACTCAATGGAGCACCGTAAATTTCTGTGTCTTTAACAAAGACACTGCGCAAATTCTTGGCAACCACCTTAGGTGACGTAGAACCTTCCTTCTGCAAAGCTGGATTCTCCTATGAACAAATTCATGGTTATTCACTTTCTAGTGCTGTTATGTATAACGTGTGCGTTACAGTGCGTTAATCTTAATCATTGTGTAGAAGTAATATATGTCTAAAGACGTTCGTGTATGCCTTAAAAGGAAAAAAAATATAGCTAGCACTAACAGACAGGCAGACAGACAGAGGGACAGACACAGACCGACAAAGAGACAGACAAACAGACAGATTTAATGCCTTTCAGCCCTAAGGCCTACTGGACAGTACACTTTGTCATCTACATGGTGGCTTGAATAGGAATCCGTACGCAAGATACTTGTTGTCAGGGGCGCAATGAGAGTCAAAACAAACATGTATCAATAGAGTCTACATAAGACATGTCCTCAGCTTGGAGCGCGGAGCGGAAGCTGCGCTGGGAACCTCCTGGGTTCGATCCCCTGCGCCCCAGCCCGCCTCGATCTGGATGAGTTTCATACCGGCGCGCCATCGTGTAATCACTACCGCGTGATGCATTTTAAGAACCGCAGGTTAGCTGGTTGTACTGCTCTGGCTAAATTTCGTATCTACAGCTAAGCGACCGGTAACCCGTTGAGGCGTACCAACACAGAGGCTTTAAAAACATACAAAGCGAGACAATTTTTAGATAAAATGTCAATTGTAGATCCCACGTTTTAAAAACATCGAATTGTATGTGTATTGTAACCGCGACATTGGACTCTGAATCAATATCTGTTTCAAACTTGCGGAGACATGTACAGGTTTTCTGTACATGTGTTCTCAGGTGGAAAACGGAAGCACAGCGACGCGAGAACCTCATCGCAGTCAAGGGTACCATGTGCCTGGGCATAAAAATGTCATATCACGTGCAAGTCACCTGTCGTTAAGAGACTGAAGGCTTACGTCTGCCCAGATGTAACTATAAATATAAAAACGGGGACGACCTTTGTGATTTTTTTGCGTATAATATGGACACATTTCTGCTGTACCTTTTTGATTTTATTGCTATAGGTTAGCAGAAACAGAGTTACATATTGCAGCTGCAAGCTCTAAACGCGACCGGACAAATAACATTAAAGCGCAATGAGGGTTTCCAAATTTTCTTGTGATTCGAGATACTGTAATGAAAAAGTTCAAGTCAGCGGAGTGTAATAATGCTTTCGAGCCTTGCACTCGCGACGGCAAGTCGGTAATGAACACAAAAACAACAGCGGCCCAAGGATCGGGCCTTGGGGCACACTTGATAATTGTACGAACGGCCCAGACATACAATATAAAACAAACAAACTTGATACTGGTGGTTTTCTAAGTAGCTTTGCTTGCAAACCATGAACAATAAGTACAGAATAAGCCATATTCTTTAATTCATACATACATTTTGACAAATGTATGCTGTGTGAAACGCTGATAAAAGCCTTCGATATATCGAAATAAATAGTGCAAACTTGACCACACTTGGCTACCAAAGAGCCGGTATATCTAATGAAGGCACTTCTGTTTATCTCGATTAACCTACCTTTCAAGCAGCCATGCTACAGTCGTGTTATTTTATGTTGAAAATTAAAATTGAGATGTTCATATATGACCTTCTCGAGAACCTTTCAAGAAACCGCACAAAAGTGAAACAGGGCTAAATTTGCTGACAATACAGGGATCGCCAGATTCGAATATTCGGACGTCTACAAACCTTTTCTACTGAGAAAGAGACACCGTGCACCGCAACGACAAATCGAACACGCGAGTTAAAGTGGGAACAAAGCAGTTCAACGCATCCCTTAATAATAAGGTTGGGGATATAGTCACAACCTGTCAAAAGCTTTGATTTCAACCTACGCACGGAAACAAGTACGTGAATTTTTATTCTACGTTCATTAGCCAAACAGTCAGGACACTCCTCAAAGCTGAAAACTGCAGTCATGCTATACGAACTGTAAAAAAGTGGAGCGTAAATCCCTAGAGAACATTTCGGACGCCCTTGCGGTGCGAAACAAAGCTTGCCGTTCATTTTGTATATGAAAAGAAAGACGGAGATGAATGCAATGCATAGGTACTTTCATTGAATTCATACAAATATCGACACCCTAAAGAATGATATAGTAGTAAAACTTTGAAAATTAATGTACACTTTGATATGTCCTAATGAATACCATACCGGGTCTTCGGTAATCTTCCTCATATTTTGTTTCATGATAGTCAGAGAGGCCTTAGAGACTAAAGGAAGCACTAACTACTTAAGTTGCTATAAAGTAAGAGCTAGGTCCCTACGCATTTACTAATCTTGTTTGGTTTTGCGAATGATAACATATGCCAGGTAACATAACGAAAGTCAAGACGTTGCGCTTTTGGCGCTACTTGATTAGCCTATCTCCTCTTATCGTCGTCTACGCTTTGACACAAGGTGACTTGAGGCGTACCCTGTCTGTCCATTTTGCTAGTTGCGTTTTATTTTAGAGCTACACGAGGACAGCAATATAAGGAGGTATGTAAGCGTAACGTGTTAATATCTTTGCCTAAGGGTAACTGCAAAAAAAAAAATGTATCGTATTTTTAAGCAGCCTAGTTAGGAGCAAGCTTGTGCACAAAACAGATTTTTCCGCCAGAAACAAAATTTTTTACAGCAATATTTACTGCGCAGGACTGATTTTGGATTTCGCGGCTATTTCACCGCTGTTTACGAGTCGGCGCGCGAGTGGCCTACACAAAGTTGCCTGTTACTAGCGTCACGCAAGCAGCTGCTGCGCGTGCGGGTGACGTGTACCAGCCACTCCGCCCGGGCGTCGAAAGAGCGGAGGTTTCAAATGCGGAGAAGGTTGGGACTCCACCTAAATTACGTCCTGTGACGTAAATATTGCTAGAAAAATATTTGTTTTTTCGCCCAGGAAGATTTGTTTTCGTGACTGTGCTTGTTCCCAATTGGGCTGTTTAAAAAAACTGCTGCACCTCTTTTGCAGTTGCTGCCCCCAACGTGCAACGTTCTTTGGCAAGATGTTCGGCATTTCTTGACGCCCGAATAAAGGTTGAAGCGCGGTAAAAGCGTAGCTTTTGAGTGGGAGATGAAAAGGCCATTGCAATAAAAAAGCGTTTGCACCAGGCGCGAATTGACATAGGATCATATAAATTATTAAGCGAGTGTCTTGTCAGGATGTCACGATATGATTTTTCCTCGTTGATGTCACGACATGTGACGGTGAGTTCAAGCGCCATTTGGCAGAAAAAGCCCCACGGGCATCCGCACTGAGTCCGGTAGATGGCAAGTTGACGCCCTGTCAAACGATTGAGCGTGAAACTTCATTTGGCAGATAAAAGTGAATGCCGGATAAAAGCGGGAACCTGGAGGCTGGACAGTGATTATCAAAGTTACAGGGTAGGAGAGGAGATTGGTCGCTCGACGCTGATTGGTTAACATGGAGGTAATTTAACAAATGGGGGTAGGTGAGGGGAGTGAGTGGCCATGTAGGAGCTCGACCACCTGTGCGCAATCAGGGACAGGAGCTGTAGAATATGCAATGCTCTTGAAGATCGCGGGTTTATCAGCCCGATTAGTGGTAGTATCGCTTTGTTCAGGACAACTATCAAAAACACACATGCCACGAGGTAAATTATCTGATGAAGGGCGCCATGAACATAGGCGTCCAGCGTCAGGAAATACAAAGCATCGGTAAAAGTTTGTGGTGTAAAAACGTTTGACGTGTCCAACACAATCGCTATAGCAATTTGCCATACTATTGTTTTAAAGTCACGTGATACATATCAAATAGCAGCTGAAGAAAGACGAGATCTCTAGGACTAAGCTTGGAAGGTGTAGCTTCACTCGAACAGCGCATTATTGTCCATAGCCTTCTCAATGTTAGGCCTATAGTCTTCCTCCCGTGCTTCATGCAAAAACATTTAGCATATTTAAAAGTAAACAAGAAATGGAAATAAATAGACTTTGCTAATTTGAAAAAGGCAGGGTAATAAAACGGGTGCCTCGCAAAAGACCGGGCTTATCCTCGGGCCACATTGTTATTAGAGGTTGGCGGTGTCAGTTATAAAGAAGTCCCGTGCTTTGCCTTGGCAACGCTCATTAATTTCCGAAATTGTTTCCCGCGGAGCCGTCTGCTCTAATCCTCGACTAAGCCTGGTCAGCAGTACGGAAGGATATCATACCGATGGGAGTACGCCGGCCTGGCCCTAATCACTATGCATCTTGACACTGCGCGGTACGAGCTCTTCTGTCAACGTGTTACGGTGGTGTCTTAATGTTTGCTTTGATTAAGTTCATTTGTTTGTTTGAATTTTTGTTTTTATTTATTTATTTACAACGTACATTTCACCCGGAGGGCATTTTTGTAGGGGTGTGCATTACATACACGATTTGCAAAATACACGCATGCAAATACACAAAATAAAGATACTTATCAAATAGCCGCTAAAAGTAAAACAAAGCATGCGCAATGCAAGTCAACTCGTCACATAAGAAAGAAAAGGCGGTCTTGTCATGGTTCGCTTTCATGTAGGTGAAGCGTCAGTGAAATTGTCAAAAGTGCCGTTGAAGCCCGAAACTACATCGTCAGGAAGTCTGTTCTACTGACTTATGGATCGGGGAAAAAGGAGGATTTCAAAACATATGTTTGGCCTGCCGTTTCACGTCATTTATTCCTAATATGATTAAGTCGAATTTTTTGCTGCGATGTGTCCTGGAATTGACCTGCTTATATTTTAAAATCACGCTTGCAATTTTATTATTAATCTTGCAACTAACACAATATCATACATACCCAGTAATTGAGGAACCTGAAAAGCTGCGATGTCCCATATTTTATCGGTTGAATGCCATCATTTGATAGCAGCTCACCCTAAGATAAAATTTTGCGAATGCCATGAAGCTCATAAAATAATCAATAGAGCGAAACACAGTCGTGCCCTTTTCTCGTATTGTGAAACGTGTAAATTTATCGCAAGTATTTTAATCCTGCTAAAATGATCAGATACTGTAAGCACGAAAATGCCACGAGGTTCCAAAATAAAAATAAGAGTTGGGAATTCGTTCAGAAACATAGAGAATGTTTGCATTGAGCGTAGTTCCCGGGTGACTCTAGGTCACGCTCAAGCTCTGTGTGTGGAAGTGACGCGGTTTTTATTGATCTTCATTCAGCAGGAGTGGTGGTGACTTAAGGAGTTGAAGTATGCCTTCAAAACAACTGCTGACTAAAGCAGAATATGAACACAAAAGAAACTAGCTTTATTTTTTTATTTTGCTAAGGAACAATATTTCCGGAACTCTATAAGAAATTAAGCTATAAGCATGCATTTGCTTATAAATTGCTCTTTTTGATACTCTAACCCAGAACGTTACCTTAGGTGCGTCGTTATAACTCTATTCCTAAACAATGTTTCTTTTTTTTTTTGGTGGGGGGGGGGGGCGACGGCAGTTGAAACCTAGTCACAAGAAGCAAACGAACCAACAAACATAGCAGATATACCCAAATACGCTTTTAGCGAATGTTTCCTTAAAATAAAAACAACACTCTTAAATGCGCATTGCGCATTAACGAACGTTATCTATTATCGACAGTGAGGTGGTCAGGTCCAATAAAAGTTGCTAACAAATACTCCTTGTCGTTTCTGTGTTCAATGTGTATGTTGAAGGCTCATCTAGAAAGATGAGTTCATAGAGGAATCGAGGCAAAATGACTATAGTAGACAAATTGATTGGCAAGCTAAGGTAGTGAAGGGACTGTATGTTACCATTAAACGAGACACAGAGGTAGTGGAGACACACACAGATTCAATGCCGTTGCCCTTCAATTATTTATTGATGTGGTGTCTGTCTAGTCCTCAACCGCGCCACAGAATTCAAACATGAATAAACACACGAGTCTAACTTCTAAGTCCCTATATTTAGCCGCGCCATTTACTTTAAATATACTGCACTTAAGTTGCATTGGTGTACGGTCCTTACGTTTTCGGAAATACATGCAGCTGTTACGTACTCAGCTTTCGTGTCTGCCTACTTTCTGAGATATGAGGAGCGTTGCCCGTTTATTACTTCAGCGCTGGTCGTAACATAGCCGACGAACTTCTTTTCAAATACTTTCGAGTTGGCTGGGTGGAACGAACTTTCGTGCTTTTAATCTTTAGCTTGATGGTCGCCGCTTGGGATAAGTTAGCTGCGCCCGGCGGTGCGTCATAATTTACCAAAACTAATGAAGGCGCGGATCGCCTAATAGGCACCAGAAACTGAAACGTCGGTTAATTTCGTTTGTGTTTTTGTCTCCGTCTTTGTAAACATATTTGACACCCTCCTAGCTAACTCCCTTGAAGGGACCCAGAACGTAATCATGCAATATATATGTGTGTATATAAAATATATATATATATATATTACATGATAATGTTTTTCTAACCCCATTTAGTTTGTCGACGTTTCTGCATGAGACAGGCCTTTTTCAAGACTGGTTGCCAAATTTGGTTACAGATTTGTTTTCAGTTTGCACACCTGGGTCATGTTACGTGTCCCGTCACGTAGTAAAACTGCCGAACTCCATGACAACGCTAATCGACGAAAAGCAATTACACTCGGTCGACCCTAAAAAACGTCTTGAAGAAGGCTCTGTCTCAGGCCGAAAGGTCGACTCAACTAAATGCTTTAAAACAACACACAATCGCTTATAATGTGCGACTTCATTACCTTATTCTCGTCGACATCCTACATGCTCTATTATTTTCTTTATTTGTATATATATATATATATATATATATATATATATATATATATATATATATATATATATATATAAAAGAGGGGAAGGTGTACATATGCTTCTGAGGAATGTATGGGTACTAAGGATTTTGCACGAACGCAGCAATTGAGGAATAGAAAAAAAATGAGTTTATTTGATAATATTAGTAAGAAGAAAGTAAAGCACGTAGTAGGTCAACGAGTAAACTATGAAAGTACCTTCAACAAAATTTGGAGCGCAGCTCTTAATCAGCCTGTTTCTGTGTTGAGCGGCGTCGCTGTCGGCGCAACCTCCTCGCTAAATTTAGCGGGAGATTGAATTGTTGTTAAGGTAACATGACGCCTATTTTCCGTCTAAATTTAGCAGAGAAACTGAATTTGTTCATAGCGACGTGACACAAAGTCATGTGACGTCATTTTCTCCCCTAAATTTAGCGGAGAAAAAAGAGTAGCCTGGAATGAAAGCCAAATAAGGACAATTGCGTTGTACACACTCCTCTCCCGTCGTAATCAAATACTCTTAGCCATTACTTCATCAAATATTAACGAAAATAAGGTTCTCATTTCTTCTCTGGTAAAGTAACAGAGTCGTTATTTAGTGAACACAAAAAGTAACTAGAAACATGTAACACAATATGTACAAGTCTGTTTACACCAAAGCTGAAATCAACATGCGATTGGCGTAAGGTATCCGAGATGGCCGATTATGGCGAATATGAAAGCGGAGGACGGTCAGAATCAGACAACAAGATCCATCGATCTTCCATTTGGGGATCTCTGCCTGCGCCATCTTGGTCCTTCGCACGCTGCCCCGGGAACGGAGAGAAAACAGCCGGTGTAATTGAATAGCCGATACCCCGGAAGCGAGGGCATACAACGACCATTGTACGCGGAAGCCCGACGGCAGTCACGTAGTGCCCCTGGTAGAACTCGTCCTCCAGGCTTCTGCCCTTATTTGGACTAGCTCCTGGGTGATGCGGCGACTGGGTCGGTGACTGGGCCGGCGACGGGGCCGGTGACGCGAATCATTCATTGGAGACTCCGCTTATTCTTTCATATATTGTATCTCAGAGTGCCGCCAAGATTTACTTAGGCAACAACGGTTTGTTTGTATTTTCTTAAATTTAACACTTGCTATTTTTGTTGTCAAAGTTTCCTTGTGGGCGTTCTGTAGTTGTATTGGGTCGAATTCACTATAAAAACAAATTCAGCTTGCGGTGGTGTATCAGCTCCGCAAGATGTGAAAAAGTTAAGTTTTTTGAAATTATTGGCAACGTCTGTCCATTGGCTTCTTCGAAGTGTTTTGTTTTTCAATCCAATTATTACCGCGGCCAGCAGGGCAGTTTTTTCCAGCGTGATTGCTGGTAAGGACAGCTCAAAAATCGGGATTAATTTTAGTTTGAGATTTCATACAAGTATGTTCGTTTGGGGCATCAATCGCGTGGCGGCTACGTATACGAGTGCACCAACAGAAACTCAGATTAAGATCAGCATATATATACTGCGATCAGGGTTGAGAATTATCGCGATAGGATATCAGAAATTCTCTCTGTATTTATGGTCTTGTGTCGCGATACATTTCTTCTACCGGTATCTGAGTTTTTGTTATTGCAATCCATTTTTTTTTTTTTATTCCTGGTATCGCGATACTAATCGCAAAATAACCCCCTCCCCTCCCTCCATGCCGACTATTTCTACTGGCTCTCTAGATGCTTCTCAGCATCACCCCTCAGGTCCAGTGCGCACTCTGACTCAAATGTTCTCGCTCTATCTCTTTCTCTTCCTCCTTCAATATCTCGCTGGTTCATAGCCAAACTACTGGCCAACGGTGACTTTTTCTCTTTGCATACCCAAACGGTCTCACATACGTCACACTCACTACAGGTCTAGGTGGGCCATTCTCGGAATCTAGAAACGCCCGAATTCGGCGAAAGGACTCCCGTCGCCATTCGAAAGTACCATACACAGATTCCAAATGGACAGAGTCACTAACCTCTCGCCGTTTCACGCAAGGTTCTCACCGACCAAACCGTTAATGACCGAAAATCAAGCAACCACGTTACAATTAAAAATAAAAATGTATCGTATATACGAAATTAAAGACATCCTTGTATTTGCAAGGACGAATCTCTGGTGGCTCGCGATAGGAGCTAGAGATGACATCAGGGCGAGTTCATGCAGAATGGACGGGGGAAGCCGTTTCAATTCAAGGGAATCGTTGTTTCTCATCCGCCTGCGGAGTGCGTAGTTCGAAGGAAAATGGGAGATGATTCCGCAAGTCATCTTCCATGTTCATTCGGGCTACGCTCCGCAAATGATAACAGCAGTTTCCTTGAATGGAGACGGCTTTTCCCGTCCCCTCTATTGACTCGCCTGATGTCAAGCGTTCCACCAGTCAAGCGTTCCTCGGAAAAAGACGCGCTCGCGTGGAGCTATTAACTTCGGCGACTGTACAAAAAGCCATTGACCTAACGGTATGATAGTAATGCTCAATCTGCGAGTTTGGAAAGGGTGACATCTTTCCATTAGCCGTTCGCTGATGTCAACAAGGGTACAACGTGTTTATCGAAACTATAAAGTCGCTTTGTAAAACTTTTTTTATTACCACGTTTTGATCTTTTTGACATAACCTGGTCGGTGACATCACCTGTGTAGATATGCCCAAATGCCTGGGATATGTATTGTGAACGGATGTTTAATATACCTTTACATTATGTTAGGTATCTTTTTTTTCACACTACAGTCGCTCTTTCGGTACGTTTAATACAGGAAAATATAAAACAATTATTCTGAATATTGTCACGGGTAGTGACCAAAAAGATCAATAAATAAACTGGAAGAAATAAACGTTTAATGTAGCGAACTTGTGCCAAAAATAAAGAAGGAAACAAAAGATAACAGTAGAGCGTCGCGGGCGTCGAAGTCGGCGAAGAGCAGAGTCGAACGCTGGGGACGAAACTGACTCGGCTTGCAGGCGGAGCCCCTTTTGTGCACACACGTGGGCTTCGGGAACATTCGGCGTGGAAGGTTCGGTTCGTAGAACATTCTAACCTCGAATTAGCAAGGCGGCTCTCGAACTTATCTAGAACTTCACATTACAGCGTCAGCAAAAAGGTGTAGGCGCGGCCAGGAATCGAACCCTGGCCTTCTGCGTGGAAGGCAAGCGCGATAACCGCTATGCCACGGGCGCGCTGCCTGCTTGGTCAGCTGCGCCCGCAGCAATATTCAAGCGTGGAAGTCTAGGTATACGAATCTAGTACTACCCTGCGCATAAAGGCTAAATTTAAATTTTTAAAGGAGATAACAATTTTCATGAGCCTCCACAGAAACTAACCGCATAGACGCAATAACCCGCTTTCTTTACTTACCCTTTCTTGGTTAGAAATTCGGAAACATTATTGATTATTAGAAGGAGACGCTAGTGGGATGCGTAGTGCTTTTTGTTTAGTGTGGAAGATCTTTCTTATTCTATCCCACCACGAGCCATATCGATTTCGGTGGTTAGAAAATGCATGAAGCAGAACGTCGAAGTGTCGATTTGCCAACTCGTAGTGGCATAGTGCGGAGCGTCTTTTTCGAGACTTGGTTATCTTTCTATCTATCGGACACGTGTGTTTCCTTTCAAGGTGATATGTACGTCCAAAAGAAGGACATTTGCATCGGGTCTTGTGTCGTGCCGGTGCTATCCGATATTTTCCTAAGTAAATATGACAAACCATTGCCGAGAGGCTGGGGCACGACAACAGGATGAAGAACCTTCCTGTTCAGCGAATTGGCAGAACGATCGCTGGATGGCGTTGTACCCCCAGATGCTCGATGTGTTTTCCTCGTGTTCTGGAGGTCTGGGGTTTATCGAGAAACCTGTACAAGGGACACTACAGTTCCTAGACCTAAAACTACGCTTTCTGGAGTGCCACATATGTTAGGCGTACAGGCCAAGATCTAAGAAACGCATCCTGCCGTACGAGCCTGCCATTCAAAATTAGTATAAAGGGACCTTGCTAGCTTGTGTTTGGAGTCGGCCATATAACGATCTTGCGAACATTTTGTGCGAAAGCTTTAATTTACAGATTTCGTGCCTGCAGAAGTCAGGTTTCCCACAAAGATGCCTGTCTGAGGTTGCAGAGGTTTGTTAAAAAATTTCAAAGAGGGCAACAAATCGAGACAGAGAGAAGCCAAAAATAAGACCGGTAATTATTCCGTACTTGCATGCCATGTTCAACAATTTAAAGAAAGTTGCACAGCGGTTTAGAGTACCCGCAGTAATTTAAGCCCCGGAAAAAATGGCACCCTTGTGACGCAGAAGCAATAATCCCCAGCCAGATATGGAGCATTGCCGCGCAAAACACCGGACCAAATATGATGAGTGTGCCGTCGGACTGGTGTACGAGATTCCACTGACTTGCGGATCCATGTACACCGACCAGAATAGGTAGATGTGTCAATGTTTGCGCACGGCAAAATGCGGCAGCTATGAGAGCAAGCCCGTCGGGTGATCTCGCTGTTCATTGTAGTAGGTGCCCGTGCTCGCCAGTTCTGCATCATGTGAAGATTCTGGCGAAATATAAGAAAACATATGCGGAGAAGTGCACAAGAAGTTTGAGATTAGGGCAAGGGAGACGAATGCGCTAGTGAACATTCCCTGCCCTCTCAGGGAAAGAGTTTGAATTTATCAGGGGGTGTTATCAAACGATGTGATGAACAGGCGTTTTTTAACGGCCTATATAGTATGTGTTTTTTATAAATAATCTTCAGTTGCGAGTGCGCCTCGTCCTGTTTACTCTCCTCTTTGTCCTGTCGTTTTTTCGGCGCTTTATATTTTGACGCAATAAATTTTACTTACCATGTGAAGAACTGAAAAGCGGCGATGATAAAAAAGCAGGACTCTGCTCCAACAAGCCTTCCTCATTAAACACAAAAATGCCATAAAAATAAATAATCCGCAAAAATAAATTAAATAAAATAACTATGCAAAAGCAGTGAACAGTCAAGGGTTTAATCACGTAAATTACACAACAACAATTTTTGTTTTCAACCTGCGCGTCCACGTCGATGTCGCTATACTCGGTTGTACGCGGCATCAGTATCGCTGGACGAGCACAAACAAAAGGTTTTTCGCTTCCTTAAAAAAGCTTCTAAAAAAGGAAAACAAATATTTTGAAAAATCCAAAAAATAATGAACGCGACCAAAAATACCGGAATAATTTTCGCGCCTGCTAAGTAAACATTATTTATTTTTTCCCGGACGTGAAGGTTTATTTGAGGCGCATAAGGAGTCCTCTTCTTTTTTAAATTATATCTTTTTTATTGACCGCTTGTCCCCTTTTTTAAATTCTGGCAGACTAAACTGCCACCTATACAAAACTAACGACATTTTTGTTTTTTTGTATTTACTTTAGTCTGTTACTTTGGTCACTACCAGCCAACAGCGTAAGTAAACCAGACACCATAATAAAAAAGGCAATACTGGCCATAGTAAATTAGACGGAGTATTATAAGACGTAGTCCCGAAAGTAACCTTTGAAAACCTGGCAGACTCTTCGCAGTCTTAAAAAGCTAGATAGCTTCATTCGAGTTATCTAGTTTGAATTTAAAAAAAATACGCAGAAAATCAAAATCTCTTTAAATCATCATGCAATTTTAAACAGATTTCTTCGCGGACTTTTATACATCACTAAGAGAAAACGAGGTCATATATTTCTCCAAGACTGACAAAGAGCCTACTAGAGTTCAAACTTTTACACCGATATTACCAGGGATAGGTGTTAGTGGGACACTTAACGTTTTTGAGCCATCGATCGCGCCCCATTTCGATGCGGCCATTTTCGGCACTCTGCCAAACATTCCACTGGCCTGAAGATGACATGCATTGTCAAGCGTGGTAGCAAGACAACATGCATTGTCAGACAAGCAGCCCCCTCCCCCGCCCCAAATGGCGATCTCGTAGTGCACTCAGGTAGGTGCCCATGTGACCCAAGAATTAGCGCAAACAACAATTTACGCCTTAGAATTCTGCGATGTATTCTTTATGAAAAAAACAAGAAAAATCCAAGTGCGTTAGTGCCCCGTCGATGTACCCTGACAGATACAAGGTTTTATATTACGAACGAATATCCAAAAATACGGTATTATTAGTGTGTGTTGGTTTGAATAATCCTTTGGTTAAAAGCGCACTTCGTCTTGCCCTACTCCCTTGTCCCCGTTTATACGGCACTTTTTGCTTTGCACGTGTGACTATTTGTACCAAAATGACGCACGAAAACGCGCTCCCTTTTACTGGGACAGGTGAAATGCTCACTACTTAATACATTGGTTCCAAAAAGCATTGGTGCCAAAATGCCATGGAGTTTTTGTCTGGCGTGTTACTAGTAGAAACGCCTAAACAGACTGTATGGTGCGCTCGTACCTTTACCGTTCATTCAGTCCATCCGCTCCGAAATGACATCCTCGAGGCTTGGACGTCACATCTCAACAGTCTCTGGTTTCACCTTACGGGTTGCATAGGAGTTTACAATTTTTGACACTACTAATCTACAAAATATAGTATTGTTCGAACATATTATTCGCAAGTGCAGCTTCTTTTCTTTGCAAGAAGGTAAAACAAGGCAGATATCCGCGATGCTAGTTGTCCAGCCTCATTTCAGCGCGGCATGCTTTGCAAAACACTTAGCTTGTGATGCAGCGAATACACCCTCCTCTAAAGTTCACCGAGGAACATTGGCGGCCGCCATTTCTTAGTCACGAATCGCGTGATTGGCTCCGAGTCCTCGCCGAACGCTCACGCAGACCTCGTGTCCAATGCACGATCAGAATACGTGCCCGAACAGTGGGCGGATACGCGAGGCGTGCACTTCTTAAAATGAATGTGTTGATAATTTTTAAGCCCCAAGCCTCACCTATCGTACAGTACCAAACGCTTCGGAATGTGGGGTTCTAGTCCGGAAGAGTGTCTGAAAGTGAGGCTATTAGTGAAGCATGTAAGACTCGTCAAACGCTTACAAAGGATCGACTTGCCTACGATGAAATGTAACGCTACTGGTCCGGCATTGCTCATTCGGGCGCCTGAGTGAGCCATCTGACGTCCTTCTCTCCCCCGGCGGCTGTTAAAGTTTCTTTCTCTTTCCGGAAACCAGCTTGGCGGACTGAAATCTACAATACGAAGGGGCTTTTGCACATCAAAATAATGTTTGCAGCCTTCGGCGATACAGTTTGCTGGCATTATTAGGACCGATGTGACTCACGACGCAGGTTTAATTTCCGCGGAAGCATAGTACAATGTCAGCTTAAGAACGGTCGCACTCCTAGTTCTTCTCAGCCTGGATTAAGACGCTTGTATCGTCTCGCACGTCCGCAGCACTTTTTTTTTTTTTTTTTGGAAAATGTCTTTAAAAGTGAGTTACCCTTTAAGCTAAACCATCAAGTAGCAAAGTTTCGAAACAAAATCTATATGACCTAAAATGAATAGTTATAATGAAGGCGAGCATTGCAAAAGAAACGTGATGCAGAAAAGGCAACGTGAAGGCTGACTGGGCACTTCGAAGTTATTGTAGTTTTATACATCCTAAGTTGTTCTATAAATATCTGTAGACGTAGCTTATTTTCCCCCGGAACCCAGATTAGCGGTTTATATTTAGCAATGATGTAGGTAACTGTTTAAGTTCCTTGCACGCGACATGCGATATATTTTCCAGTTCGCTTTTTTTTTCACGTTTTTGAGCGATTATTGGAAACGTGATTGGTAGAAATATTTTGTATCTTACTAGAAATATGTTTTCTTTTCAGATGAAAATTAAAAAAAAACATGAAAAGCTTTTGTTTTATGAAAGTAATCGTGTAAGTAATTTTTAAGAGTAACCGTGACTGCGCATATCTTTTTATCTTTTTTTTTTGAAAAGTGTAAAAGCTTCCTTTTTTAAGAAAAAGCAATTCTGCAAAAATGCGTGCACGTCTTTTTTTTTTTTTTGAGGAAGTAGATTTGTTTCTGCTGTTCACTCGTGCTTTCGATACGACTACGGTCTTTATTGTATTCTTCAGCTACTGTGCATGTGCGTATGTGTGCGATTCTTTTTGTGATGAGACTACATGTTTTCCCGCTCATTTTCAAGACCGACAGAAATGTGAACTTGAGCCTCGAGCAGAATCTAACATCGGTGTGTGATTCGTGTTTGTGCGTGCGTGTGTGTGTTGTACGTGAGCAATGTGAACATTTTTAATATGCTTGCTGCTACTGTTGGGTCTAGTCCACAAGCCCTTGAAGCTTTGACAAAACCTGGAACTTGATCCTGACTCTAAGAATTAGTTATTAAAGATAAATATTATAATTATTATTACCATTATTATTACTTCAGGTGTTTAAAATTAGGGTCAATGCAAATTACTTGGTGCGAATATATTTAATTGATCTTATTATATGTCTAAATGCGATATCTTTTTAAATCTTTTTCATCTTCTGCTGTATCCATCAGTGATATCTTTACGTACTTACCTTGGTGCAAGTAATATTGCATTTAAAATGGCCGGTTTTACAAAAGGAGATAAATATTTCCTTTAATTATTATTATCTTTATTTTTGCGGCTTTCTAGTGTTTATGATAACAATAGCAATAAGCAGCACTTGTAGACACGTGAAAATACTTACAAATGGGTAGATGTTGCAAAAGATGATACGCATAAATAGTCGCTGCAGCCTAGTTTTATGCAACAGGCAAAAGATACAATATTAGTTAATGGCGGTCTACCGAATATCAGGGGTTTGAGCACGGCTTTAGGGTTACCCAGGAAACACTGACGCTAGGGTTGGAGTAAATTAGTTGACCAGTGGAGATTCTCGTTGTTGAGAATTGTTCGCTATGTCGCATTATGCATGGTTAAAGTCCAGCGAACAATATGAGAAAACTGTAGAAAAACACAGGAGACAGCAAAGACGCTGACTTTAATCAGCGTCTTTCCTGTCCCCTGTATTGTTCTAGTTTCCCAACATTAGTTCACTGACTTTAACCTATTTATAATGCCTACCAAGTAGCCCAACTCACCGCCCTTCTACACTATGTTGCGTTGTTTGCGAAACGAAACATTAGAGAGCCTACATTTGAGAGAGAAGCCGAACCCAAGAAGGACATTTTCAATGTAATGGCAGTCACCTCCTGCGCTGCTTGGTAGCAAGTGTGCATGTGTTACATTTTGGTGTGGCGAGGAGGAATGCAGACGGAGTGACCTGAAGCGTTTTCGACCGGAGTTGCACTTTAAGGAAACCCGCGTAGTGGCATGTCCTGAAATTTTATTTTCGGCTCCACACTGCACAGTAATAAGAAAATAAGACGAGAAATACATAAACCCTTAAAAAACATACCGCATGAATATGCATGTTCGTACAAATAAGTACACAGAAATAATTAGAAACACAAACCTCCTGTAGGCGCCAGCGCAATGGCGCTCTAAAACTTCCGGGTTTTTTTTTTCGTTTTTTTTTCAATAACATATAATAACTAAACTATGCAAAATTATCGGCAGTAGATTTTATATATAAAGATCCTTTTGTGGGTTCCTCACGCAGTGGCAAGTTCAGCATACATAGTATTTATGGACTGGTTTTGTAGTCTGCCCTCGGCGTCAACCGTCCCGGTTAATTAGGTGCGTTTCCCACGCCTAAATCTCGGCAGTAGAAGCCGGCAATTATTGTTCTTGTCAGCCTCAGGCGAAAGTCGATCTATTGTTTGTTCCGACTAACTTTGGTGTGCATATCTTCTTACCTTCGTTTTGTCTTTTTTGCACGCACACGTACACCTATACGTACTCGCGAAAGCACGAACACACGATTAGAAGTCACACGAACACAGATACACACGGACGGACGCGCACATGCACACACAAACATGTGGTGCACGCACATGTTGCCTTGCGGTGGTGCGTTTTTTGTACCGCCGAAAAACTGGCAGTGCAAAAACGCGGATAAGACTATCCTTTGCTCCTTCATAGCTCCTGCTTTCCTCCTGTTGCACGAATGGTAACTTTAATGAACAGCTTCTAACGTGCAGCGTGTCGATGTCAAGTGCACGAAGTTAGTGGTCTTCGATAATTTTAACCACATACTTTTTTACAAAAAAAGATAAATGAGAAAGATTTACGTGTTTATTTGACTTACCTTATTTGTTATCTCGCTATACTATGTTACTATGTACCCCTAATCGTATAACGCGCATACATAGACCGCATTAATGTTCCTTACGATATGTTTTTTACCAGTTTGCTTGAATTAAAGAAAACATGCACGTATATTTCAACTAATGACCTGTAAAAGTGGCATAACCTTTCGAAATTGAGAATCAGTGCGGCGTGCTCGTGGATTACTAAATCCAGCGACGGTTACCTGAGACCTGTATATAATCACAAAACATTTGCAGTTTAATTCAGTATGTAGAACGTCGATTTTGTGCGTTTGCCTCTCGCTTACTCGATGTGCAATCTTGTCACGAAGTCTGGCAACTCCAGGTGTCTTTGGGATTTTCGGCCCAGCAGCAAGCAACGTAATGCCATTAGTTAACGGAACACTGCAATAATGTTAGGACTTTGGTCAAATAATTGAGAGTTGTTCCCTGTCACGTCTGGATTAAAGAACTGAAACCGATTTTGCCTGAGCGCGTTAGTTGTTAAAAAAGCAAACAATTCGCGGTTTGGGCGTTTCCCAGCCACTCTCAACTCTTACACCGTCTTCTATGTCACGTGCGCAGTGACGTGTTCCCGGGTACACTGGGAAGTGCCCTTTGGGTTCCCTTTCAGAGCGCCCAGCGCGCCCGGCCTCTGCTTGCGATTCACAAGGCAGCCTTGAAGCTTGGTCTGAGTAATGTGCAGAGGGGAAAAAAGGGGAGGGGATGGCCAAAGTGTTTGCCTTGCTGTAAGGAAGTTGACTGTAATAGTAGCCATGGGATTACGCTCAAGGGACGAACGGCTTTTTCCCTCGGGCAGAAGAGCTAGAAAATTTGAATATAGAACAACTTTGTCGAAAATTTGAGGATTTTGACGCATCCACTCATGTTGAGACGGCTACCCTTCTTAAATGTAGCATTCGATTGAGCACATAATGCCACATCTTGGCAACTCATTACAATGCACCCAGGTGTGCGTCACGCCTTGGTTCCCATGGCCGCCACCCAGCGGCTGCTACTTGGGAAATATTGTCGTTTTGCGTCATTAAATTACGCAACGGAATCGTGACATGTAAAAAAGAAACGAGGCAGTTTCTCTATTCATTTTGGTTGGATCAACAATGTCATAGTTGTGCACGTTACTTGAAGAATGTAATAGATTACACTTACAGATTACCGAGCCTAGATTGCAATAAACTATCGTAACTCAGTTACGTTCGCTGATAAGTAACGGATTACTTTACTCGTTACGATACAAATTATTTTCTGGTTACTTTTTCTGTACATTTATTAACAAAAACACAATCTATTTTGATATTTTGAAAAGAACATTCTGCAATACCATATTTAATTTCTCGTACGCCGGCATTATGGTAGTCTTTCAAAAACAAAATATTGTATTTAAGAGAAAGAATGTAGGTACAAGGTTCGCATGCAAATTGACAAGACATCGAAAGCTGCAACCGCACCCGCCATCCTTCTAGCTTATAGCAACCGGAAATGATCTTTGGAATTCTGCAAACAAAGCTAACGGTGCGCATGCTCAGTATCGGCGTCTACCTCCGCTAGAAGAATCGGAGTTAAGGAACCGATCTACGAAAGCTCATTCTTGAAACGGGCCTTTAATGCGGGAGCCAACATCTTAAAAATGTGGCATGGTGCCTGTAGCTTTGATGCACAGTCGAGCTTACACATCAGCTGAGTACAGTTACATGCAGTATTGAAAAATGGATGGTTACAATCGCTAGTTTTTGAGCTTTGGTCGAGGAGGTGGTTGACCACTTATATTGCAACAGTTTCTGTATAATGTTCATATTTTTGGAAAGTAACGAGGAATTTAGGTAATCCGTTTCAACTATTTTGTAACTAAAATAATTACAAATTAATGCCGCATAAAAGTAACGTGGCAATTACAAATTACTTAAAAAAGAAATGAATTGCATGTAATTGGTTGCCTTTTAAAGAACTATTTTCAAAATTTGAACAAAACAAAATAAAAAAACTCCAATTTCATTGTAGGTAAAATTGTTTCATCGTTCCTTTAACATCCTCGGTAGCGTGGCAACAACGAGAAAAGGCGACGTGGTGAAAAACGATATTCGTTGTTGCCAAAATATTGAACCTAAAACGCTATTACCACATTATATCACTTTCCGTATCGAACATACGCGCTACACAGTCCGGTCCAGAAACCGTTTTGTTCTCATGACTTCTGGAATAAATTGACAAATATTGTGCGATTCACGCGTATAAATTGTTTCCAAGATGAGTGCTTTTTTAAGACCCGTCTTCTATGCCTTATGACGAAAAAATAAAGGCGTAATCCAACGTTCATTATTTTTCTTGTGATATTTGAGTCAAACATTTCTTCACATTTGGTTTAATATAGGGTAGTATAAATAAAATGTCAACAAAACAGTAAAGCGCTTTATTACTAAAGGTATAATCAAGAAATAACGAGGGAAGTAAATAATTGCCCTAAAATGTTTTCGATTGTTTTCAAAAACTAATTGTGACTTCATACAGGACTGAAGGTAAGAAATGCTCACAATGAATGTCCTCCTTGAAGTTTAAACAAACTCAGCATGACCAAGACCGATTTCGTTTTGTCCGGTTCTTGAGCAAACCTAAATTACGACATTAACGAAAGCTTTTCTGTTCCTACTTTTGTTAGTTCCAAGTGCAAACTGAATCGTCCATGGGTCAATGAACATGTGCATGCACACCCTTATTCATACGCAATATTCCCGTATTTTGTTTGCTCGACGTATGCGTTTTTATTTTTGTTGTCGCGACGGCAGCGCGCTCAACGGGCAACTGTCTCATTCGTCACGAAAGCAAATCGGAAACCGGCTAGAGTTGATTTCGAAAGACACCGGGAAAAAAGACAGTCGACGTCTCGCAACGCAGAACAAGTTTCTCGCTCCTCTTCTCTTTCGAAAGTTCTGTTTTAACGCTTTGTAAAGCATCGTTGGCATGGACCGAATTGCGTCGGACGTTAGTTCTGGTTGGAAACGCTTTGAAAAATGCTCTTTGTTCACTGTTACGAAGTAGCACGAGGAGGAACGAAGTTCTTTATTCCATTTCTCGTCAGCGAAAATGGCAACTGTCTTGATTAGTTGACTTCAGCTCCTAGCCTCGTAGCACTGCTGAAATGCCAAAAATAATGAACGCAGGACCTTGCCTATTATCACATGCTACTCTTTCGCGTTTCACTTCGAGTATCGCGCGCTTAAACGCTCATTCAAGTTAACTTTTATTTGTGGCGCCAGCATTGTTTTGCGCCTTTAATGAAGGTTTGGGCACGATCGGTTCCTTCTGATAGCTCTATGGCGAGCGTAGGCTGCATTTAATAAAAGGAAAAACTGTCCACTTTAGTTTGCTTGTAGCGCATGATGGCTACCGACATTCAGCGTCAAAACTGAACTGCCATAAAAATAGAGAAGAAAAATTGTGGCAGCTAGATAGAGACACTTTCCTTTAATTCTTCGTCTTAAAAATTAAAACTTCGTATTGTTCAATCTACTCGCTAAAAAATGTTTCATCAAAAGTAGGCCGAGTTTTTTTTCTTTTTAACTAGACTAAATTAAAGTGCACCGTTAACTGCTAAATGCTATTGTGGACGGATTAATATATAGTATGCACTTGCTATGTGTCCCGGTAAGGTGTTTAAAAATTTAAGTTCTTGCACACACCTGGACATTTTCCAGCATTGCAAAAGGGCATCTTGTTTTGTGTAATTCGCTTTGCAATGGAACAGAGCGCATTCCCGTTATATCCTAGCGTAATTATAAACAGAGCTCGGTAGTTCTTTATAAAGAGTGTAATGCTTGAATCTTTTATTGCGATCACGCTCACCTGCTCATTTGTTTAATTCCGTGGAGCTATTGCGTTGTTTTTTAACACCGCTCCTCGGAACATCAGCCGTTACGTGCCAAGCCCCATTAAATATTACAGGGTTCATGCCGGACGCTTTGTACTGGAGCGCACTACAGTTTCTTTTTTCTATGATTGTCGCAGGTGTGCCGTTAATATAAAGTGTTCTAAATGGGGACTATTTTTCCGCGTAAATTGAGTCAGACTGGCCCTATCCATGCTGGAGGTATTAACGTTTATTGTCAAAAGGAGTTACTTTTTATCTCTTATCTGAAGCAACCGGGCGAGAATGAGCACAAGTTACTCACCTATTGGGTGGCTTCAGTTTGGTATGCCAGACTGGTTCTTGAGGACCGGTGTCCAGTCTTAGTTATTCTAAAAGTCCTTTGCCTTTATTTTTTTAATTCACCTGGTCATTGTTGGTTAGGTGACCCATTTCCTGATATGCATTTTGTATTTCGGATTTAACGATTGGTTTATTGTTTGAAAAAACAAATGACCGCATC
>JAZHYW010029484.1:0-13961 GCA_037355805.1 Ixodes ricinus
CTGGTCTTGACGGAGGATGCAGGATTCTGCCTTGCTGAAAGTCCTATGAGCCTCTGGGTAGGCTTGGCGTTCTGCTCGGTAGTGGTGCAGTACCCCTTGTAGGTGTAGAGGTCGTGGCTCCACGAGGCGAAGGTCGAGTACTCACTTGGTGTGCTAGCCTGGTGTGTAAGAGCGCGGGCTGCACTGTGAGCACTCTCGTTGCCTGGGAGTGACGCATCGGCTGGAAACTACAGGATGCGGACTCAGTGGTCGATCAGGCGATGACCAGTGGCGATCTTGAGGGCTCTGTCAGGGATGTGGCCATGCATGTACTGGGGGATGGCCATCTGAAGGTCACTGACGATGACTTTGTGGTGCTGAGGGTGAGAACCAAGGCGATGGCTGCTTCCTCTGCCCTGCACTGTTGCTGTTATATATGCTGCCTGCCATGAGGATTTGGCCGGAGCGATTCGTAACTGCAAGGTCATTCGACCCTTGTCGGCTGAGGCTGCGTCGACAGAGGTCACCTTGGTGTCGTCGTAGCTTCTCGTGGAGTGTTCTCCAGAGCCTTGACTCTGTCGGTGCGTCTGCCTGCGTCGTGCACTGGATGCATGTGACGAGGTAGAGGCGGAATCTGTATCTGCTCACGTAGCTCCTTTGGAAGCCAGCCTCGCGTTTTGTGCCCTGCTGGGTGGTAGTTGATACCCAAAGATTTAAGGATGGTTTTCACCTCTGTGGTCAGAGATAGCCTTTCGTAGTGGGCTATTCTCTGTGCCTAGATGATCTCCGAGAGGGTGTTGTGAAGCCCAAGCTTCTCGAGTCGCTTGGTCTCTGTTGAAGGTGGTAGATGAAGCGCTTTCTTGTATACGCAACAGAGGATGTGATCGATGGCATCCTTCTCCGTGATTGTCAACTACAGGAAGGATGCGATATAGGCAGTCGTGCTAATCACGAAAGCTTTGATAAGTCGAATGACATTCCGCTTTTTCATCCCGTACCGTTTTCCGGCGATTCTTGCTATGAGTCTTCCTACTTGATGTGCGTGGTTACGAAGGACTTCGATGCTGTATGTGTTCTTGTCATCTCTCCGCAACCAGAGACCGAGTATCCGAAGTCACTGCACCCGAGGGACGTCTTTGTCTCCGACCTGCAGTGTGATGCGTGAGGAAGTTTTCACCGTGGTGCCGGCCATGAGTAGCAGCTCCGACTTTTCCTGAGAGCAAGTCCGCGCTCCTTAGCGTAGGCTTCCACGATGCGTACAGCTTCTTACAGCAAGTCTTGGATGGCGCCATCGGTTCCTCCTGCCATCCACAGAGGGACATCGTCTGCGTACATGCTGTGGTGAAGGTTGGGGATACGTTGTAGTTTCGTCGGTAGGTCCTTCATGGCGATATTGAAGAGTAACGGAGAGAGCACTGCTCTTTGCGGTGTGCCGACTCCGCCCAGTGTTTGCAGGTCAGATTGGAACCCTCCGATCGAGACCTGCACCTGCCTACTTGATAGGAAGTTTTGTATGTATTTGAAGATTCGCTCGCCCACATCAATGCAGTTTAGTCCACGGAGGATGGCTGAGTGGCTTACATTGTCGAACGCCTTCGAGATTTCCACCCCGAGTATGGCTCTGGTGTCCCTCTTGGGTGCATATTCCCGCGCCACGATCTGATAATACAGTCGTAGCATTACCTCTTGCGTCGAGAGCTTGGGTTTGAACCCAACCATGGTGTCTGCGAAGACTACGCTGGCTTCTGCGTAACTGTTAAAGCGATTGAGTATGACATGCTCCAAGACGTTCCCGAAGCAGGATGTGAGCGAAATTGGGCGCAGGGCGTCTAGTTGTAGTTTCTTCCCAGGCTTGGGTATAAACACCATTTTCGCAGTCTTCCAGGCTTCTGGGATTTCTCCTTTCTGCCAGCAGACGTTGGAGTATGATGTTAGCCGGTCAATCTCTCTGTCGTCCAAGTGGCGCAGTAGCTTGTTGGAGACTTCATCAGGTCCTGGAGCGGAGCCGGTCTTGAGCTCTCAGATCGCAGCCATGATTTTGAACGGTCAAAACTCTTCGTCTAGCGTAGGGTTTGGCTGGCCCGTGTATTCCATCGGAGGTGTTGGCGGAGCTTGTCCGATATATTTGTTCTGTACTGCTTGGACAAGCTCTTCTTTATTTCCCTTGAAGGAGTTCAGGATACACTCCATCTGATTTCCGACTGTGGTTTGGTTTTGTCCGGGGTCGAGCAGATGTCGAAGGATGTTCCACGTCTTTGGAGTTTTGGGAGCTCCTTCAAACTCGTTGCAGGTGTCTTTCCACTGCTGAGTTGTGAGTTTGGTGGTGTGACTCTCGATGTACAATGTTGCATTTGTACAATGTTGCGATCAAAAATTGAAATATTCAAATTTCGTTCGGAAATGAGTCAAGCATGACGGATAATAACCGTAAATGATAATCGCACGTTTGTATTTTGAACGACTGGCTCTATTTTTCGTTCCAAACGGTGCACTCGAGCAAGCGCTCGAAGAGATGCGAACGGAGAGCGCGATGCGTCATGGGATATCCGGCGCAAACAAAAACAGAAAGAAAAGATTCCCCGCATTCGTGACGTAGCAAGGCTGGCGGGATTATGAGCTTTGCCCTTGGTGGCGTTGTCAGCGTTGTGGTGGTGTCAATAGCGTCAGCGCGTTACAACCGAGCCGTTCGAAGTGCCCGTGGGGTGACGAGCGTGTGGCTGGCCCTAGAGGAGCACGTAGCTTCCACAGCACTGTCAGCTTAGGGCTGAACGGGGTGGGGAAAGTAACTTTTGTCCGAGTTTTGAGCGACTGGCTAATCTTCTAGGGGAGAATGGCTGCATCCGGCTGCACAAACGAGGGTCCGAGAAAGAGGGGAGTCCTTCCTTTCCGTCTTCTTGGACTGTTTGGTTCAATGCGCGATTTGTGAGTTGAGGAGGAAAGCTGAGAAGGAAAATGTTGAAATGCCAAAGAGCGGCGCTGCTCCGAAGGAATCTGCTACGTCACGACTACGTAAGCAAGTTCCACAACGTTGCTAGATCACCTCCCAAATAGGCCCCGCATGCATCCACCAGGTGCACATTGAAAGATCGTTTATTTAGCTTTAAAATTAGTTTTCTTGTGCCTTTCAACGGAAGACTGGTGTTTTTGAGGTTAGGTGCAACATGCGACACATTCAGGCTAGAAAATGAACTCTGGAATTTCGTTTCCCTACCCCTTTAAATGTGCTTCAAGGTTCGTCTTCATTTCCCGCAGGTGCAGGAGCCGACTGTCCGCCGCGGTCATATTTGCTTCCTCGGAAATGTATTTTGTGGCTGAGGCTTCAACTTCTCTGATGCCTGCAGTCCACTGGTCCAGGTCCTTGATCTCTTCGTCTCGGTTCACTTCGTCCAGCTTCTGCCAGAAAGTGTCCCACTTGACTACTCGCAGCCTTCCCATGGGCTTCGTGGGGCCGCGTCTCCGGCGAATGTTTAGGATGTAATGGTCACTGCCCAGAGTTTCCAGGGTGTTGTGCCATTCTGCGTCCAAACAGTGACCGAGTGTGATGTCTGGTGATGTGTCTTCGCACCCGCCCGCGGCTTTCCTAGTTGGCTGGGTCGGGTCTGTGAGTTGGTCCAGTCCCAGGGTGGCAATGTCCTGCCAAAGCTGCCGACCCGTGGCGCTATCTTGCGGATAGCCCCATGTCATGTGTAGTGAATTAATGTCGGCAACGATGAGCAGAGCCTTTCCCTTTGCCATGTCTATGGCGCCGCGCAGGATCTGGTGAAACGAGTGTTGTGACTTCGGAGGACTGTATGCATTGAAGATGAACGTGCTGCGATGGCTCTTCATCTTGCCCGCCAAGATTTCGATAAAGTTGCGCTCGATGTTTTCGATTCCGGTTGGATGAAATTGTGCTGGTAAGTTGCGTCGCACCAGCGTGGTGACTCGTACGACCGCTGATGAGTTGGTGTGATTAAAGGCTTGGTATCCCGGAATGGTGATAGCCTTCCACATTTCTTGTATGGCTAAAACGTCTGGTCTGCGTTCTGGTGGTAGGAATTGTAGGTCCTGGTGAAGGTGTCCGCTCTTCGGAGCCAAGCTTTGATAGTTCCACTGCCACACAATGCAACCTTTACTTGTCTTGGCCATTGTTGGGTTGTGGGAGTCTGTCCAGGTTGGTCTTCAAGTAGTGCTTTGCACCGTGCATCTCGCCTTCCAGCTGGTCTATGCGTGTGTCTATGTTTTGGTTGGTGGTATCCTGTTGCATGGTCGCTCCTTCATCCTCCGTGGTTGTGTCCGTGGTGGTAGAAGTGAGCGGTGTCATGTCGCGGCGGACAGCTCTCCTCTTGGGAGTTGGTCCTGGTTCGTTTCTCTGCAAGTCGAGTTGCTGCTGTAGTGCGTTACACCGAACTTCGGCGTCCTTCGTCTTTCGGACTCTGCAGTTCGTAGCAGAAGTCGTGCTACTGTGTCCTGAACGTTCTCCACCATGGCCTGCAACTCTGCGAGCTTGGTGGAAGCCTTGTCTGCAGTGCGTGAGATTGGCTTGGTCTCGGGGTGACCGGCTACCACCTCGCTCCACCAGACGCTGGGTCTGGCCTTTGATCTTGACCTCGACCTGCTGGGCTTGGCTACTCGACGTGGAGTTCTGCTCCGTGACCTGGATCGGCCCCTCGATCTTGATCTTGAGCGAGACGTCTCCAGTGGGGGAACTCCGAGCTGCGCAGGGCTGGGCTCTCGGCTCTGGTGGTATCTGGTGGTGGGGTGGGCTTCGCCTTGGGTGCAGTGCGAAAGATTTTCTTGCACTGCCTTGCTCCGATTGAGTGACCCTTGCCACACATTCCACAGGTGGGCACACATGCGTGGCCTTGTTCGGGCTTGCGCGTACCGCAAGTACGATATCTCGTTGGGCCTGTTCTTGGACACACATCAGCACGGTGTCCTAGGTTACCGCAACGCAGTACTCTCGTTTCTTGTGGAGAAAACATCGCGTTTCCATGCAGCCATATCGTACCCAAAATGGAACGCGGCGACCCTGGAATAAGATGATAACCGAGTTGGACTGACCAATTCTCCTCGCTAGTACGATGCTTGGGTTGCCGGGGTGTACCAGGCTCGTAGTGATTATGTCATCCGTGTCTTCCGCAGGAACGCCATGAATGACTCCCTTGACGGTATCATCTGGTGCTACCATGTACGTTGCTATGGGGTACTGGCGACCGTTAACTTCATTGCCTTGGATAGAGTTGAGTTTTCCCGCACGAGTTTCGTCGGGCGTGCTGACGACCAGCGTATTCTGCTGCTCGTTGAACCTCAAGATGTCGGTTCGGAACAGTGCGATGCTGTCTGTTCCCGCCGCCTTGGAAATACTTCGTTGGAGAACTATGCGATTCACTGTTTGCAAATTCAATCCCCCTGAGTCGGAGAACTACCTTGATGTCGTCCTCCGGCAATCTACAGGTTTTCCCGCTCATTTTTATCCAAGCGACGGCCAATTTAATGCAAGTGCCACCAAATTTAGTCCAAGCGGCACATAATTTAATCCTTGCGCTACCCAATTTAATCCCGGGGTCAGTCAATTTAATCCACAATATGTATATGCACTTATTGTCTTCGGTGGTCGTGTTTGCTTAAACATTTGGTAACTTAGAATAATCGTTTACACAATTAGATTTTGGGGGTACAACTGATCATTTGGTTCCTATTGTGATTACTTGGGGTTACTAGTCCCCCTATTGACGAGGCTTAGTTGATATGTTGATTACTCTTTTTGTAATATTGAGTTAGTGTGGCGCGCTCGAATTTATTTTAGCTGAATGGACGTTTTGTTTAACCTTTCTTATTACTCGACTTAACATTTCTACAGTTCAGATGTACAAGTAGAAGTACAATTCCAATTTATGATTACTCTTTGATTAGTTCGTGCTATTATTGCTCCAATTGATCTATAATGAACTCAGTTGACATTATTATTCCTCTTTTGATTACTTCGGGTTACTTTTGACCCATTGGCCATAAATTCGAATGAAATGTCATTGTGATCACTCTTCATTACTTTTAGCTAATCCTCAAAGAATTGAATTTTTATGTGATGATTATTGACATTATGGTTACTCTTTTGATTACTTTGAGTTACTGTCAATTCAATTGACTTTAATTCGGCCTAAGTGACATTTAGCTACTCTTGTTTACTTTGTGTAATTATAGTGCCAATTTATCGGTTGTGAGCTCAATCATACATTATTATTAGTCTTGATTACTTCGGGTTACTTTCGATCCAAAGGAATTTAATTCGGCCTCATTGAAATTGCGGTAACTGTTTTGATTTTTTTGGGCTAATATTTAACAAAAGTATTTATTATTAGCTTAATAGACCCTTTCCGGAATTCAGTCTGGCCACTTTGATCACTATCATCATTTGAAAGATGGCATATGTGCTATACTAATGGCGGCCTTCTGTTTACTGATGAAGGAAGAAGTTGAAGATGCTCCTAAGCAGATGATACGAGGCTTACACATTCTAGACGATAGTGCGACGTGACCAGGGTGTAAGATAGACAGGTGGGGAAACGAGAGCCAAATGAGCGACCGGATTGTGTCCCCCTCGGTTTTCTCTTTTTCTGTGGCGCCATCTATGTGGAGCACCGCGAACTCTCACTCCGGGTGGGCGACCGGTGGTGACCGGCTTAACTGACGGAGATGGTTTCTCGTGGACTTTCAATGGAGGACTGTCGTGCTCTCGGTTTATTTTGCGCACTCTCCCATAGAGTTCCATGCAAATCCGATTCCGATTTTTTTCTTCTCGCCGCAGCGCCATCTGTCGCAAATCAGGGGTACCCGCAAGCAGACGAGTACACAATCCGGTCACGGCGCTGCGGTAGGCTTCTATGTAGAGTTCCTCATAGACCTTTTCATTTCAGTAGTTGCCTCGCCGGCGGATAGAGGGCGCTGACGCACTCGGCGCCATTAGGTTGCTTCAATTTGGTTGGTTTTGGTTTCAACGTGAACGCGGCTATGTTGCTGTTTTACGTTGTTTTTGCTCAATTTTGTAATTAAATTATTGTCCTTGTAGCACACAACGAATGAAACAGTTGTTTTGAGCCACTTTGAGGACTACGAGGTGTTTTTGAGCCTAAATTGCGGGCTTTTTTACCAACTCCTTTGATGTATCTGACTATGGTTGGTTGCGAAACGCCTGACTGATGTACAGGGAAGAGTACCATCGTCTACGGCCGTACCCGATGACACCAGTTTTCAGAAAAACAAACTAATAAAGAGACTAACACGTGAATGGTAAAAAGAGTATCGACAGCTTGATTAGCAATGTGCTGGATCGGCCAGGACAGATAAGCTCGCGAGTTTACTACTCACTGTTTGGTTTTCGTGAGCACTCAACCTTTAGTGAACTTCGCAGACTAAAAAGGTCCCGTATAATGACGCAGATAATTGATATAATCAAGTAATATCGTCCCAGCCTCTTTTTTTTTCTTCTAGGGAGTACTTGAGCATGTTTTGACAGGCTGAGTAGGAAATTTCTTAAATTATCGACCCTGCTAAAGTACTCATAAGCAGCCTTTCGCGATATTGGACCTAGGAAATAAATTATTTTTATATCAACATTTGCTTTTTCAAGATGTGATATAAGTGACAAGCCCGTGAAATTAAATCTGGCATTTGTCTTCCGTAAAATTGGCCAAATAAAATTAAAGGGCACAGGAGGAGAAATACCTCGGAAAGTTTGGCTGAATTCTAGCGCTAGGCACCACTTTACGGACCTATGTGAACAAATATTTATTTGTTCGAACATATTCGCTTTGTAAATTTTGGCGCCGCCAGCCACCAAAAGTAAGCCTCTATTCGCCATCGACAACCCTGGACTCAAATAATTGTTATGCAGACGGCTCTTTTTTTTTTTCGGCGTAAAATATTGTAAAAACCAGATACTAACAAAAATTAAAACAACGTACGCAAAAAAAAAAATCGTTATTATTACGCATGCGCCGAACCCAAACCGCGTTTTGGATTTGCAAATAGAAAGGACGTTATTTCTTTGTGCACATTATTCTAAAAGTTGCTACTGTTAAGTGTCTGTGGCAGTTTCTTACGCAGGAAGTCTCAACCTTTCTGTTAAAATAAATTAAGTGGATGGCACTGGTTATCTAAATATAATCAATAAATCACTTAAATGACTGTCGAAATGGGAGCGAGCACGGTATACAATTTTTTAAACTTCATAAGTAAACCGACCAACCGAATGTTGACTTCGAAAAAAAAGATTAAGAACCTCATCACACATGTAGGTGTGATATTATGAACAAACAAATCGCCTGATGTTGACGTATACCATTACTTCTAGCCTCAAATAAAATACAAGTTAAACGTCCGTTGCCTATCTCCTCCGCGAGTTTCCTTACATAATCTAAAGAAACTGTTTTCAATGTATTATAAATACAAAGGACGATACTTTCAGTAAATACAGATAGTCTCCTTGCGCTGACTATTTTTGACGCCATCCGATCCTAAATGTGCGATATAAATATACGCGCTCTTACCGAGAATGTTCCGCCACTATCAGTAAACAAGCCTCAGTTGTTATAAGGACATTTGAAACCTCGTGATGTCTTAGTCGTTGAGTAAACGTATCGGACTACAGTTTCCGAAGTAAAGCAAGAAAGCGCGGTGAAACGCGACGAAAGACGCGAATACAACGCATCCGCCAAGGCGCGGAGGGGAGAGCGGAGCAGCAAGTTGAAGCAACCTAATGGCTGCCGCGTCACGTGATTCCAAGATGGCAGCGCCCATGCGGGGAGGGGTGAAAGGTCTATATGCTCCCCCGAAGGGGGAGCAGAGTTGCGCATTTGATTTCCCCGCGCCGCCACGCCGCTATTCGCCGAGATCCATCACGTGAGGAGCAAAGCATCCGGCGCCGTGCAAGAAAGCCACCTTTACGGTCGCTCCGCCGACGTTTCTCGCGCCCCGTCATATGTTCCCCTGCTTTCGCCCTCCTTCTCCTCCTCTCCTGTTTTCCATGCGCGGCGGCGCGCGCGGCGCCGCTATTCGCCAAATTTAGTCACGTGAGGACCAAAGCATCCAGGGCGTGCGGGAAAGCCGGCGCTACGGCCACCCGCCGAGGCTGAATGCGCAACTCTGCTACCGTAGGTAGCTATACAGGAACTCTACTTCTATGGGCCGTTTCCCCACCTGTCTATCTTACACCCTGGACGTGACGCAGGAATTGGATGCAAGAGCTGCGTAAGCGTAGATTTCTAACTCGGTCCCAGTCAATATGTTCGTAGCACACACTCGGCTTCAAATCCCCTTCATGTATAGAACTCTATCAAGGCATCTATGTGGGTTGGCGCTTCGCTCTGACTTGGTGCATCTTTGTGGCCGTCGGCACTGAAAGAGATTGAAAAAGAACTGTACAGTGAAGCGCACATTCTCGTTTACCGTTCACTTGCGAAAGTGAAGGTGCCCCATAAAATACTGCTGACCACAAGTTCATTGCCGCCATTAGTACGCTAAAGGTAAACTGCCATTTGAGTCACCAGATGGCACTGAATTCCGGAAAGGGTCTATTGACATCATAATTACTTGTTTGATTTTTTTGAGTTACTATTGACCGAATGTACTTTAATTCGGCCTAATTGACATTTTGGTTACTCTTTTGATTACTTCGTGTTATTATACCTCCAATTGATTTATAATGAACTCAGTTGACATTATTATTACTCTTTTGATTACTTCGAGTTACTTTTAACCCAGTGGACTTGAATTCGACCGAAAGGAGATTGGGATGACTCTTTTGATTACTTTGAGCTTATCTTCATACAAACTTATTTATTATGAGCCTAATATATATTATGATTACTCTTCTGATTACTTTGAGTTACCTTGACCCAATGGATTCGTCCTATTTCACAATTTGGCAACTCTTCTGATTACTTTGAGGTCACATTCAACCAATTGGTCTTTTAAGAGCTCGATTCACATTTTTGTTAGACTTTTGTCCCAATTAATCCTAATTCGGCTTAATTGGTATTGTAATGAGACTTGATTATTTTCTGCTCATTTTCAACCAATCGATGTTGGCATAATTGACATGATCATTAATATTTTTATTTACTATTAACCCAAATGGGCTATAAATCTGCCCAATTAACATATTGGTGACAATTTTAAGTACTTGGAGGTATTGCGCCACCAATTTATCTATTATGAGCTCAATTTTCATTGCAATTACTCTTGATTATTTCGAGTTACTATTAACCCAGCGAACATTAATTCGGCTTAATTGACAGTTTGATGATTCTTAACTACTTTGAGCTAATATCGAACCAATTGCGTTCTTATGATTTAAAAATTATTAATAATTTAATAATTATTAGCTATATTGATGATTTGATTACTTTTTCGATTACTTCTAGTTACTTTTTAGTTACTTTATACTTCACTTCAATTACCCCGGACACCAGAGGTCGGCGTCGGACCAGAAGTCCTTACAGTGAACCCTTCTCCTCGTCCGACGGCTCCCTTTGGTGTCCGCGATACTTCCGAGGTAAACGATCTTTGATTCCGATATTAATAGAAAAAATGTAGAGCCCTTTCACTTCACGTGAAGATGGAGGACCAGCGAAGCTATTTTAAGAACGTCTAGGATGGTGCCTAGAGGACGACGTCTAGGACGACTTCAATGACGACTTCTAGGACGACGTTTAGGACTACCACAGGGACGATGTCTAGAACGACCTCGAGGACAATGTCTAGGACAACTTCTTGGACGATCTCAAGAACGAAGCCTGAAGGACGACGTATAGGACGACGTATAGGACGACGTCTAGGACGACCTCGAGGGCAACGCCTAAGACGACCTCAAGGACGACGTCGAGGACGACTTATAAAACAACTTTGAGGACAACGCCTCGAAGACGTCGTCCTCTAGGTATCCTTAAGGTTATTTCAGAAGTCGCCCTTGAGGTCATCCTGGACGTCGTCTTTGAGGTCGTGCTAGACGTCGTTCTTGAGGTCGTCCGAGAGGTTGTCCTCGAAGTTGTCCAAAACGCACCCCTGAGGTCGTCTTACACTTCGTCATCAAGGTCGTCCTCCAGGTCGTCCTAGAAGTCGTGCTTGAGGTCGTCCTATACGTCGTCCTCCAGGTGTAAGCCTTGAGGTCGTTCCAGAAGACAAAAATCAGCAGAACCCATCCTTTGGGAATTGATTATCTACGTTAATGCGAATAGCATCAAACGGTTCGGAGTTATGCGCGTTCGTCAGGTGGCCGGCACACCCTAGATACGCCAGCCCACTCTTAAGGCGATTCTAAATTTGTTGACACTTTCACAGCCCTGCGCACGATCTCCGCAGCCCAGCACGTGCGTTTGTGTCACTTAGGAAGGCGAGCAAAGCACGCGCCATACGCACAAACACTCAAAATGGTACCGACCAGACTTTCTGGCGTCTCAGCTAGTCTCAACCAACGGTACTCTAAACGGTTGTTTATATCTTTACCATAGGACGCGCTTTACAGCGCTGTCACAGCTACCGGTGCGCGCGCGTTCCATGCACGAGGGCTCATTCCGCTCTCGTGAGGCTGAGCACGGCCGCTACATCACCCTCTCCCGAGCGCGGGAGAGGGTGAGCTAGCGGCCGTGCTCAGCCTCACGAGAGCGGAATGAGCCCTCGTGCATGGAACGCGCGCGCACCGGTAGCTGTGACAGCGCTGTAAAGCGCGTCCTATGGTAAAGATATAAACAACCGTTTAGAGTGCGTTGAATGACTGCCTTCATAGCTCTGTGGTTAGCGCGTCTGCCTGCTGATCAAAGGGTCAACGGTTCGAATCCCAGCCGGCGCCGGTCTTTTTTATTTATTTATCGACCCGCGGCGTAAGAGGTTAGATAGCAGATAGATAGATAGATAGATAGATAGATAGATAGACGAAAAGTGCGTGAAGTATCCAAAGAATGCTATTCGCATTAATATTCGCATTAATAAGTGCATATACAGGGTGTCACAAAAGAAAATTTACACGGTCTTTTTACCGCAAAAATAAACTAGGCATCGCCGAACGCTCATTCTCCGCCCAAAGGTAGCGCTAGAGGTCACAACCAGAGGCTCTGCAACCAGATAAAGCTCCTTCATGTTTCAAAAGTAGCGCAAGATGCGTCAATGCACGAGGCACGTGCAACGTGCAGCCCTTGGGAAGATCGTGGAGGCACAGCGCAGCACTGAGCTAGATTTCAGACGCCATGTTCTTCCCAGAAGTGGCGCGCGGCACGTGTCTCGAGCATTTCCACAACAATGGATGGCGCCACTTTTCCCGGGATAGAGGGGCTTTACAACCAGATGACAAAGTTTCAGTCCGATCCGATAACTTAATCAAAAGTTATAACTTATAAGTGATCTTCTGAAAATTCCAATGGGAAAATGGAGCCCATTTTTGCCCGTTTTCGGTTTCTGGTGCCATAGAGCCGCATGTGTTCGAAACCTCCGTCGGCCGCTATTTGGCATCTGGTTGTGACCTCTAGCGCTACCTTTGGGCGGAGAATGAGCGTTCAGCGATGCCTAGTTTATTTTTGCGGTAAAAAAGACCGCGTAAATTTTCTTTTGTGACACCCTGTACATATTGTGGATTAAATTGACTGACCCCGGGATTAATTTGGAGTAGCGCAAGGATTAAATTATGTGGCGCTTGTATTAAATTGGGTGACACTTGGATTAAATTTTCCGTCGCTTGGATTAAAATGAGCGGGAAAACCTGTAGTCGGCATCAGCTATGGAGTCGAGCGAGGCGTATTGCTCCTTGGCGCCAACCGGGCTTAGCAGCGTTCTGGAAAGTTCTAGAAGCATCTTGCGTAACGTCTTTCGGACCGCCGTTGTCCATCCAGCTCCCTTCGCGTAGAAATACTTCTCGGGAATATCCTCTCCCTAAACTACATCTCGACCCAGGGAATACGTAGAATCACCGATGGTTTCTTCTCGAGGCACCGAAGTCACCGACGCATGCGACGATTTGTCGACTTCCATGCCGGTCGAGATGTTAGGCCTGACTGGCGTTAGGCTTAGCAAAACACATAACGTGCTCCGAAAAAAAAAAGAAAAAGCCCGGAAATCTCAAGAAAAGCCGCTTACTTTTGCGATTTTCGATGTTCAGCAGGTGAATGTCCGCTTCACTAACCAAGCGAAAAAAAAAAGAAAAAAAAACACTGGTTAACACATTTGTTTGGGTGGTGCTAGCAGAACAGTAATAAACACAGAAAATTTTACAACCGCTGGACTATCAACCATATTGCAGCCTTCTTCTTCCTTCACTACTCTCAGTATTTACAAGCTAGATAAAAGCCCTCTTCTTCCTTATTTACAACCTGGATGAAAACCTTCTTCCTCGTCTTTTATACCTATATTTAAAAACGTGAAGCTACTTCGTGCCCTTCAGGACCCCTGCAGAAACAGTTTTTCTCGCTTCTGCAGCGCCAAGGAAGGCGCACTGACACATTCATCTTCTTTTTCATCGATGCCCAATGGTTCAGGATTTCACGCGCAAGTTTTTCTTTGTTTTTTCCTAGAACTTTGATGTTTTTCGAACTTGGAGTGCACCGGCATTCTCGACAAAGGACTGGTAGATGTCCCCCTGCTGATATATCCTTTAAAGAAGCAGCATGTTCCCTTGTCCGGTCGTTGATGCAACGACCGGTTTGGACTATGTAGCATCGACCGCATGATAATGGGATGTTATATATGACTTCTTTTTCACATGATGCATACTTTGTCTTGTGAGCAATGTCACAAACTTCTCCTTTCAATTCTCCCTCCTGATTTACCCTGCGACACATAGAATATGCCTTATTCCGCGCAGAGCAAACCGCGTGGACACCTTGCCGTCCAGCAATCTTCTTCAGTCTGTGAGTGATGCCGTGGATATAAGGCGCAATCACTATAGGCTTTCTTGTATTTTTCTTTGTTTGGACATTTTCTCCAGGGTTCCGCTTGATGTTGTTACAGATCTTTTC
>JAZHYW010029485.1:0-18057 GCA_037355805.1 Ixodes ricinus
GCTAAACGCTGGGTACGTCAAAGGCTTGTGATCGGTCGAAATACTAAAGCTGTCTACCGGGTGGCTCAAGGAGACGGCAGGCTCTTTAAATCGACCGCAAAATTCGGTTTCTTAACCTATCGCGCAACGACTTTGTGCAGCGCTGCCCACAGATGGTGCATTTTTTTTGTAAAATTTGCAAAGAACGAACTTACCTGAGGAAAAAGTAAAAAAAGAAAAAGGCTTAGCTCCTATGGAAACGCAGCGACGCCACCGGTCTGCAAACAACACGGCGCCGTTTTGCACGGGAGACAAGAGATGGCGCAACGAACGCCGCCAACGAACGAGCATACGGCGCCGAGAGCCGGCGTTTTTAGCAGACAATCTTTTCGACTCAAAAGCGGCTCGCGTTCCGCAGGCGGCGACATTTGCAGAAACAAAAACAGGCGCGGTAACAACAAGGAACTGCAGTTCCTTGTCTGCTAAACACGACGGCTCTCGGCGTCGTCTGCTCGTTCGTTGGCGGCAGTTGGCGTCGCGACCGCTTGCGCCATCTCTTGTCTCCCGTGCGAAACGGCGCCGTGTTGTTTGCAGACCGGTGGCGTCGCTGCGTTTCCATAGGAGCTAAGCCTTTTTCTTTTTTACTTTTTCCTCAGGTAAGTTCGTTCTTTGCAAATTTTACAAAAAATGCACCATCTGTGGGCGACGCTGCACAAAGTCGTAGCGCGATAGGTTAAGAAACCGAATTTTGCGGTCGATTTAAAGAGCCTGCCGTCTCCTTGAGCCACCCGGTACTTTCTGGGAAGTGACGCAGGTGTCTTCCGGCAAGCTATAGAGTCCAAGCCGCTCTCTATCAAAGGGACTGTATCTTGTTTCTGCTAGCAAAACTGTTTTGAGAAGAACAACACTGGAAGCCCATGGCCGTTTTTGGATCTGTTGTAGCACGTGCTGCGGTGTCGGATGCGTGAGCCATAATAGAAATTGGTGCGTCGCATTGCGGGTGAGTTAACAGCGCGTTACTCTGGAGAGTGCTCTTTGATGACCGCAAATGCTGCAATATTCGGTTTTGTCTAAGTGAGTTGTTCGTTCTTGCGCTTGCATCCTTCAAGAAATTGATTGACTAGCTGGAGTATGGCTGTGCAATGCAGAATAAAAGGACGATAAAAACTTACGAGCCCGAGAAACTCTCTGAGCTTGGTGGCAGTGAGAGATTGGGGAAAGTTTTCGATCGCTTCGATCCGTGACGGCAATGAGCGAATACCACAATAATTGACTTCGTGCCCCAAAAACGCGTGCTCCGAGACGCCAAACTCGCATTTCGTCGGGTTGATAACACTTCTGTACTCCTGAGACGAACGAAAAATTGACAGAGGAGATCAAGATGTTTTTTTTTATCAGTGCTGAAAACAAGAATGTCGTCCAAATACGCAAAACACAAAGAAAATTCACGATGTACCATGTCCATGAATCTATGAAACGTTTGTGCTAAATTTCGTAGGCCGAAAGGCATTCTGGTGTATTCGAACAAGCCGAAAGGCGTGATGATAGCCGTTTTCGGTACGTCGCAGGGTTCGACAGGAATTTGGTGGTAAGCTTTCACCATATCGATTTTCGTAAACACTTTAGAGCCATGCAAAGCACCTACGAAGTCTGGAATACCGGCCTGGTACTGTGGCGTTGTTTAAAGCTCTAGTAGTCCACACATGGCCGCCAATCGCCAGATTTTTTATTTTTGGCATCATCTATAATGTTTATGACCAAGCACCTGTTGAGGGACACACAATGCCAAGTTCGATCATGTGCTCGGACTCCTGTCGTGCGATTTTGAGTCGTTTAGGAGCAGCGTTGACTTCTTGCGAAGACCGGTGGACGAGTTGCTTCTATATGGTGCGTAGTAATGCACTTTAATTGGTTCCGTCACGTTGTATGGTCGAAGTAGCTTAGGGAACTCGCCTAGAGAGAGATTTCCAGGGAGCCTCTGAAACTTGTGTTGATGTTGAGAGGATGAAGAATTTCGTCTTGGGCACCATACCATAAACGTACTGGTGCGTTCCCGTGTCCATGAGCATGTTGCGCCTGCGATCAACAAGGATGCCGAAATGCCGTAGGAAATCTGCTCTTAGGATGGCTTCTTAAAGATCTGCTGCATAGAATACCCAGCGAAACGTCCTACGCGGGCTCAGGTCAAGTGTAATCGATCGATGTTAATAGGTCTTGATGGAGGAGCCGTTGACAGCTGTATCTTCGTTTGACACCGTCGGTCTTCTTTCGTTGGTGGAATTACGGTGACCTCAGCGCCTAATGCCAACCAGGTATTGAAGCTTAGTAGAGCGTGCAGTCACAAAGAACAGACGGCTTGCGAGCCTAAGAAGCCTAAAAGCGTAAAAAAACTTTCTTTTTCCTACGCACTTGGGGAAAATGATCAAAAACCGCCTGGTTGACGTATACTACTTAGAGACGGCACAACATAGACCAAAAACGTAACAGTTTCTTTGAGATGAAGATCCGAAAGCAGATCCAATAGATTCGGGCGTGCTTGTACACCACCTGCGAGTAGCCGCGCTAACAAGACGATTGTTGCCTTTTTCCAACATGTCCATAAGAAGACAGATGTTTGATCACGCTTAACATTTTTTTCTTCAGACCCACACTCCTAAAATTTGAGTATAATAAATTCACCACCTAAAAACACATTTATTATAAGTTTCAATGCACTTCCTTGATTAGTCTATTTAAACGATTTTTTTCTACGCCCGTAAAGCCTTCGGAAATACACTGTATTACCATGCAGTAATGTTCGTGCCTCCCACGACACGCTGCGGAATACTTGATATAAATTATGGAGAGCCTTCAAATGCGGCCAGTACTAACAAAACCTAATTTAAATTGTTTTTTTTAGCTTGGCTACACAGACGTGATCGCTGGCCCAAGGACAAATATTCGAGCAGTATTGTTTGGTTCGTGAACAACACGGTTTACAGACATTCGCGAGCTTTCACCTGACATCCCAGGAACAAACCCGCGCAATGGAAAACCATTGAAATGACTTCCCAAATATTGGTACGCGTTCGGTAATAATATTCTGATGCATAAACGTATTGCGTCATTCGAAGTTCTTGTAGATTATCAACCTTTTTGAAAAGATAGTCTTTCCATACACCTTGAGCTAAACCTGACGCACTAATGCTAAATTATACCGGTGGTACTAGTTTTGTCGAACGTCGATTCATCAACAGATTGTTCGGTCACCATGCTACTTTTAATTTTATTGACAGTTTGTTTCACCTAAAAGTCTTTCACATTCGTTTCATCGACATCATGCAACACGTCTCGTCGAACGCAACTTCTACAACTCGCGGGCACACTGCCAATACACCAACAAAACACAGTCTGCAGACACCCATAAGGAGCGTTTCTTCCTCGTATGATGGCCCTGCCACATTAGTGACACAAAAAACTGTCTGCACCAGACATACTGAAGCACACGTATGTGTAAAGCAAACATGATTCGAAAGTTCTCGAGACTTGTCCGCAGATAATTTTCGTCATAATTTACGCAGAATTCAGTGCTCTTTTGTGTGATATGTACGACCAATGAGACTATTCGGCTTGAATGTTTTCGCAACAAACGTTTTGCGTCTCGCTTTGTTTACTGGGGAAGGCGGGGGGGGAGGAAGGCAGAGGGCGAGGTTTAAGTGAACGCATCATAGTGATTCACGCTATACTTCGTTTCACCTTTGTTGTACCGCAGCGAAGGCTAGAAGCGCGAGCTCATAGCCTTGGCAGCCACTCTTAAGCAGACTTGTACGTAGTTCAACTACTCTACTCAAGTTACTGTAGTTTAACTACTTTTCTGAGTAGTTTAGTAACTTTCAATTACAATTTTATTTCGGTAATTAGTAGTTTACTTTAATTACTTTTTTTGAGTAACTTCTACTCAAGTTACAAATTACTTTCGAATTTTAGTGGTTGTTTTGCTTATCAACAAACATTCCTGCACAAAGGAGATAAGATGTTCGAAGATCAGCTGATATTTGCAAAGAGGGGGAAGCATGTGGCGTAGGAAAGGGGGGGGAGAAATTGTTTGTAGAGTCCGAAACTCTCCCAAAAGTTTCACAAGCCCCAGCTCCCCCCCCCCCCCCCCCGCTGCAACAACACTGCTACGAGGCGCGGGGAGCGAACAGACACGACGCAAGAGAGGCCGAGTAACTGCGGGATTTGCGCCGAAGACTGGCGTTTCTTTGTGTCCCGAAGCTCAAGGAGACTCGACCCTTTTGAAGAAAGGGCTGGTCCCCGCTTCTCCCCAACGTAGAAACTCTCGCCCACTACAGGAGGTGCACACACTGCATCCTCACTCAAAGGAGGCAACAAAATGCAGCACCTGCTCTGAAACTCATCTTGTGCTCCCGTAGTTTGTGCTGTACTCGAAGAATCGCGTGCTAAAGGGCAACGCAAAGATTACCTTTTTGCGTTGCCTTTCCTCCCAAAACTCAGAATATGGAGATCTTCAAAGATTCATAGATCGTTCGAGAAACCTGTAGTAATTCCCCCACCGTTTTTATATAAAAAATAATAAACAAGCAGTGTTGGGAAGTACTCTATGTACATGGTACTTAAAGTACTACTGTTTAGAAAAATTGTACTTTACTTGAAGTAAATTTTCTGAGCATGTACTTCTATTTTTCGAGGAAAGTAAAACTCCCAACTTCAATGTACATTCCTCAAATTTGAAAAAAAAATAACAAAAAATGGCGGTATCGTCGTGTGAAAACGCGCTCTTTCGAGACGTCATCTGGTCATTTCTCTGAGTGAAGTAATGGCGGCTGTAAGACCGATGGAAATAAGTGCCTTTAAGTTGATTGTGTCAAATAGCTCGTCAGCGAGAGTAAAACAACTACTCTGCGGCGACTTGACCTTATACAATATTTGCTGCCATTTCTGTAAAAAACTGATGCGCCTCCGATTACCCCTGGAGCAATGCATACCAGTTAAAAAAACACAGTATAGGGAATGAAAGGGCATCATGAAAGATTGTGTTAAAAGTGCTTGTACTTTACCGTGAAATATATTGTATTTATATACGTTACTTCAAGTACATTGCACCCGGTGTACTTACTACTTTACTTGAAGTACATAACCTCTCATTTACTTTGTACTTTACTTCAAGTCCTTTTTAGATGTACTTTATGCAACACTGTAAACAAGCAAACACTGTCTAAAAAATCAAGCTCAGACAGTGCTAAACCTCAAAGTACAAATGACACATTCGCAGTACATCATTGACCAAACAAACAAGAAAGTACAAAACAATTAGGCACGCAGAAGCAGAACCAGCTATTAAAGCATTTCTGTGAAAAAAACAAGCCGATTCATATTTGGCTAGCACAATTTCGCTAACGGATCAAAACCTCTGTACTTTCTTTTTACCATAAAAAACATATAAAAGTAACTTCAAAGTAACTTCAAAAGTAATTCGCTACTTTTTTACGGTAATTAGTAATTTTCTCAATTACTTTCTATTTGAGTAATTTCTACTCTACTCAAATTACTTTTGACGTCAATACTCAGTAACTTAACTTAATTACTTTTTTGAGTAACTTGTACATGTCTGCCCTTAAGAGGGCACCTCCGCTTCATTTTTGATATTTAGAAAACTATGCAGCCCTCTTCAGTATCATATAGGAAGACCCCATGTCAAATATTACGATCTAATTCCGTCTATATATTTAATAAACTGGCCAGCAAACTTTCAAACGAGCCAAGTCGCCGAAATCTGCCAACTCTAGCGTGCGACGTGAGGCGCAATCGTCAGCGCAGTCAATGCGACGGGGTTGGAGCGGCCAACGTTGAACCACTACGCCAAAGGCATGACTACGTCATTCTCACGTTTTGGTTGTTTTTACTTCTCGGAGCGAAATTGAACGATGACGTCATGAGTTTCTCCTCCCGGTGTTGGCTCTACGGCGTCCACGTGATCACCGTAACGCGGATGCGCTAGTTTGCGCTGCCCTGCGCGTTTATCGCAAGTCCGGTTTCTCCGCTCCCCCTCTCCTCTTTCGTGTTCTCCCCTTCCCCCTCTCCCCCGGGCCATCACCGTCCACGCCATGCGAAGCGACCTGCCCGCGTCGCGTGTCCTGTACCTCGCGCCTGCGAACGTCACAAGACCACGTGGTTCGACGTGACGTGGCCATGACTCTGAGGACACGGGACCAATGTTGCCTGACGCAACCGAAGTTTCGGTTTCGGTATCGGCTGATGTTTAAATTAAGATTACACAAATAATATTCAACATTTCGCGAATCCGAAGACGTAGAGCTGTTGAGTAGTACTTTGTGAAATGGAATCACATGTAAGCCTAAATTTTTCGGAATTGAGCGGGAGTTGCCCCTTACAAGTCACGAGTCTTGCGCCGCCGAGATGTGCCCCCAGAGCAAGGGGAGCTCGCGCTTGTACTCTGCGGCACATCGTAAGGCGAAACAGAGTTATATGCGTTCAACTGAGCTCACCAAATCGTATCTACGCACTTGAAGTAAAAGAGAAAATCGCCCCTTTGCCGTAGTAGCGTGGCAAAAGCACTCAACACATCACATAGAATGTGTGTGAGTGGAAAACAGTACACATATGGGGACTTGAGGGCTCGAAGCTGGCCCTTTGTCGTGTAAGCGTATAAGAGCGTGAGCGCTCCGTCGATGTCTTTTTTGATGATGCCATCTTCTTGGGGTTGCTGCGAAATGCGACTTTCTCGGAGCTTGTTGGAGCTGTAAGACGCAGTAGACGGAGCTAACGTCCCCAGATGAACGCTATGCGAGGTAACGACAAGTCCTTCTCCTCGTCCTTCTCCTCTGCTCCTGTCGTCTGCCAGCGCGCGGTCTGCCATGTTCTACCCAACTCGCATGCCATAACTGTACTTAAATCTTCCCAGTGACTACGGCGGGCCTGCAAGTCAAGTGACAATTCAGATATAACAGTACTGGAAGCGAGTAGGTTTTCGGCCATAGGTACCAAATCGTTACTCGAAAGTGAGGTCACGTCAGATCCGTGTATCAACCAGTTCTTACATAGATTCATAATTTTTTCAGTAGGGTGTTGAATGACTAATACCATTCTCTCGCGATCTTGTTCTTAAGTTCCCCGGAATGTTTTTTTCCAGCTCAGGGCACAAGGGAATCTATCGCAATGAATAGCCAAATTGTCCGAGGTGGAATTCTTTACTGAAAGCGCGTGCTTTCGTTCCCTGCCATTGACGCACCAGCTTGCTTGACCTACGTACGCCTTACCGCTATGCGATGCGGTCCCGCTCCATAATCCAATGCTGCCCGCTCCGCTATCCGCTACGTGACTCCGATCAGATATGTGATGCGGTTCCCTCCACTACCCTCCATACGGCCCCGCTCCGCTATCCATATGTGCCTGCTCCGCCTCCCATACTTCCCGGACTGCTATCCGCTGCGTCCCACTCATCTGTATGATGCGGTCCGCTCCGCTATCAGCTATCGCTGTAGTGCGCTTATCGATATGCATGTTGGCCCAGCACTATAAGCATTTGATGAGCGGAAGTGAGGATTCGAATAACTGACTCGCTTTTCGTTTCGCCAGAACCGTTTTCCAATCAACCGAAGACGGCCGCATAAGATTTTTTTTTTTTTTTTAATTCTGGTCTTCTTGGCAACATGTAGGATTTATAATTCGCTTTTGTTCCGGTTTTCCGCCCAGGTTTCTGATCGGTTAGACGACCTGGTAAAAACATAAAGTTACCTCCGTCTCCTGGTAATCACGATGACTGACCCAGCCATGTTCGTCTCCGCTGTTATTCAAATGCTAAATAACTTGCGGAACAAGCCTCACAATCTGCGGCCATAACAAACGAACAACTCGACTGTTGAACTTTCATTGTACCAGCAAGTAGAGCCTTACCCGACGCACGGGATGAAGTTTTGTATTCATATGCTGAACTCCGGTTAAGGGTTCAAGAGATTACTTAAGAATAAACAGGTGGTGAATTGGGACAGTTGGTTGACGTTATACATGATGGGGATAACAGGCCAAAGAAAGACGTGGATTTCATGATTTAAGAGCTTAAGGGCAAACAGCCAAGTTGGATGACAATAGAACAATGATCAGACGAACAAGAACCTTGAAGGATGACACCAAAATAATAGAGCAGGAGCAAAAAGAACCATGAGAACATGAACTATCGAATATAAAGTTGCCTTGTTTTAAAGTCTCATAATTTATTATTTTACGCTTGCACGCCTGCCTTATCGGGTGTGCTCACGCAAGAAAGCACATGGAAGAAACACGGGGAGAAGTTAGGTTGGGGGGAGGGGGGGGGGGGGGGGGGCGAGATAATGAAGGAGGATGAAAGGTTAGAAAAGGACAATCCACAGTGCCAGGGCAAGACGCGCACAAAAAGCGTAGCCCCACGACCGAATACCTTCGGCGATTGATTTTGAACGCTCTCTTTTTTCAGTGTGTTCCTAACGTGGTTAGAGTCACAGCTGTGAAATAGGCCTCTACAGCGAGATCTGGTTTCTCAAAAACGTTTGATGTTTTTCGCGTCTTTTCCCCCTTTCTGTTTTGGTTCCACGATGTTGGCGCCTATTGTGCGCAATTAGCGGATTAATATTTTTTTATCGCTTCAAGACTTTTCGTACATGACGCAGCACGCGGCCGCAGAAGAGCAGACGGACGGCGCGAGGACAGCTGGCACCGGCGGACCGTAGAACCGTGGCAGGGGAGAGTGAGGGAAGGGACGGGAAAGGAGGGCGAGATTGGGATCGACGCGCGGGCCTACGCGGTAATGCTTGAACGTCGATACACCAACTTTCGCTGAAATCTGCAACTAAACCGCCGAGTCCCCGAGAGTTGATCTTGCAGACGATAACAGGGAAGCGATTCTACCGACTTGGTCTTCGTACGTCGCCATCGATTCAGCAAGTCGGGCGTGCTCGATTTAGGCGATATTGTCAAAACTATTGGAGCATTTGAGACTGCAACCTTGTGAATCTGACTTTGAAAAACGGTCTATAGCGGTGCTATATGTCATTTTCGTCTTTATTTATCTTATATGGGTTATAGCTGACGCACGAACAGTAAAGGATTTCACCCTTCGTAATCATTTGTGGGTCAGTAATGTTCTCTTTCTTTTTAAAATAAAACAGGCGTGATTTGCCTTACAACACTTGTGTGGCGCTGCCTTCACGATGCTTTCCTTCTTGCCGGCCGCTTCTTCTCCAACTTTTCCCTCAACCTCTATGTATATTGCTCTCGCGCCGAAAGGCGCAAATGTCTGTAGATAAAAAAAAACATCTCTTCATTGATTTTAAAACTAAAAATTTTAAATTGCCGCATCTACCTTTTCCCGAAACCCAAACAACCGCCACCAATATTTTCACGGGATACCAGAAATCTGCAAAGTGCAAAGAAAGGCTCGAATATTCGGGCGAATCAAGTTAACTGACCAGTTGCATTCGAAATGTTCGCTGAACTGCGACGCCACTCTGCATCAGGGAAGCTGCCTCGGTCTAAAGTAAAAATGTCTTCGCGAAAGCGAAAGTATGCTGTCGACTTCGTGAATTTCTCGAGCAAACTTTTCTTTCTTGGGTCTTGAAAATATATAAGATTGAGACACGTGGATGTGACGCAATCAAACGAACCAGAAGCATAAACGTCTGCACAGTAGAAAGCTCAAACTTTCACCGAGTGCGCACTGGGCAAAGTCAGTTTTGCCGTATGAAATTACATAAGCGTGGTCCTCTGCCTGTAAAAAAAAAAATTGAAAGCAACAAATGTGGGAATGACAACTTGGAGCGCGTTAGCAGACGGTCGAGTAAACAACACTATTAACAGTGGCGCCATCTTCCGAGAGGCGCCGCGAGGAGACTGACGCACCTCTCTTGTCTGCTTGCTGCGCAATAGTAAAAATGGGACCCGTTTTCGCCCGTTTTTTCGTAACGTTTCGCCATTCAGGTCCATGTATCCGAGAGCTCCGATGGCCGCAATTTTACCATTAGAAAAAAAAAAACGCTTTTTACTTTTGAATAAGATACATAAAAGTTAGTTTTTAAAGCTTGGCATCTGGTTCGGGCTAGACTCTAGTTCGGACTGCTAGCGCTACATTTGGGCGGGGAGTGAGCGTTCAGCGATGCGTGGTTTTATTTGGCTGTGAAAAAAAAAGACATTCTATACATATTTGGGGGGGGGAGTGGGCGGGGGGTGGGGGGGGGGGGGGATCTTAGTGGTTGACGGTGACCATGAACTCAAAAGCATTACCACTAGACTGTGGAATCGTTGTTTAAGTGTAAAAATACTTTTTTTTTTTCATTTATAGATGTTACCATGCAGATTCTATAATCGTGGCGGAGCTGATTTGCATCATTGCAATTTTTATAAGCCCAGTCAGGGAGGACCCGCTGACGTACCTGCTGCTCTGTGGGGCTTCTGTAAGTTCTCTCTTCTTGTTTGGTGTCAAAAAGAATTCCGAGGCATGCTTTCATCAACACTTCTGGAAATGTTTTCTGCAAACTGCGATGTTGTTGGTTTTTTATTTTTATTTTGAACGCCTGGGGCTTGCACTTACCGGGACCGAAGCTTTCCGGGAGTGCGTTACTTACGACATATTGGCGACGACAGCTTCCGGTCCTCGAGACGTCTTGAGATGCCTGCAGCAGACATACGAACGCATGCGGAATGATAGATACGTCGTCTTTAACGAAAACTGAGTGAAACCAGAATAGCGCGATTTGTATCTCGTATTTATTAGGAGCATGGCAGGAATACCACAAACCAAAAAGCTGCCTGAAAACGAAGTGGACTTCTGCGCGATACGGATTCCACCCGATGAAAACGATCACGTGTATTTCAGTAGGGTGCATTGCTGTTGGGGTAGTTGGTTCGTCTTAGTTAAACATATAAAAAGAGCAAAAAAGACAAGGGCAAGAAGTATACAGGACAAGCTCCTGAGTGCCCTGTCCTGTATATTGTACTCTGTCTGTCTTTGCGCTTTCTTATATGTTTGACTCTCGATCACATGTATAGAGGTCATCTGCGGGAACATTTATCGGTACTGCGTGCGCCAAGCGAAAGAAACATCCGTTTAGTAGGTTTAGCTCGCGATATCGAAGCATCGTCATTCTCTGAATTCAGTTTTCTTTTTTTCCTTGATTAACGTGCATCGCCAAGAGGAGTCCAATTGATTTTACTCTCGCATGATGGTTTTGAGACCGCGAATTTCGTTCTCAGGCTCGCGATATGGGACTGTGTTTCGTATACCTGCTTGCAACCAGCACAGTGAGGAAAGATTTCACTGGTTAACCTTGTATTTTGAGCAAGATCCAAAATAGCGAAAGAGATGCCCTAGGTAAGAACTGCTGAGATAAATTAACTGCTGAGCGTGTTTGTAAAGTCGACGACTCGACACAGAAAGAATCCAACAAACTCGACACGAAAGTGATCGTCGTCTCTATCTTCCGAGTTTGTCTCTTGCACCGAGTTTGTTTTTATTATTTCTGTGGCCAAGTCAACATCAGGTTAGTTTAAACATCTTGGGGACAGACTGTGAAGCGACCGCATTCTGCGCCATCATAACTATGGGAAACGCGTGCTGTCCTGCACTTCGACGCTGATACACTTTACGCACGTCCACGTTCTTCAAAAAAGGACCGACCCCGTATGGAAATCTTATACTGTGGACCATATCTGGCCATATCAAACATTATCCTGATGATATACGGCCTATATACCGCCTTATCTGGCGTACATACAGACTGATATGGCCTATATACAGACATATATCTGGCGTATATACGAGACTTGTCAATATACAGACTTGTCAGCGTATACAGAGCCTCATCTGGCGTATACAGAGCCTGATGGCGTATATGCTGAGCATCACGTATACACAGCCCTATCTGGCGTATATACAGCTTTATCTGGCGGCCGAGTTTTCAATATACGAAAAAGTTAAAAAAGTTAGAAATTTACTTTGTTAGCAAACTGTGAATGACTCATTGTTCGCAAAGCTAAATATTGGCACAAATAATCCCAAACTTTAGCTTCGGCAAGCTTAGGTTTGAGATTATTTGTGCTAATTTCACGAGGATTTCAATGTAGAATTAGTTATTTTGAAGTGTTAACATTACCCCGGAATAGACAATTTGTTAAATCCCCCAAGCACCTCGGCCTGTACTCGAGGAATTATGGGGACGGTGTTTCTTCAGCTGCCTAGTGATCGGAAATTTCGACCAATTCTATGGTTACACAGTTTCGTGTGTAATTCGGAGTCACCGTGAACAAGTGTCATATAGAACCGAAGTACCTGTCATATCACTTTTAACATTTTTCTCCAATGTCAGTACTGTGACATTCTGTCCAACCTTGTGGAGACTCAAGAACAGACAACCGTTTTGCTGGTGTCCACACCCGTTCTAACCCGCGCTCGTCCTGAGCGCTGCCCTTCTTGTTCCGCCTCACGAAGCCATCTTTATTTTCTTCCTTTTAAATCCCCACAACCTTCAACCTCGATGAGCTGCAGACATGTCTCTTACATTATTATCATTCTCGTGCAGCTTCAAAGACGCTGATATCAAGTTAGAAACGCTAAAAATGCTATAAACAGCTCCGCTAAATGCGAGCTAAATCCCGGTTTTTGGTTTTCTGTGATTTCTCGGCTTTTAAGTAATTCACTGCTAAAACAGACAATCACGAGAATTATAATGATTAGCTACGAGATTTCGGCGCCTCAGCCTGGTTGAAGGTTGGACCTTTTGAACTGCAGCATCATAAACGCTGCCACTGACGAGAAATTTTAAAAGTGATATGACAGGTCCTTGAACCTTATGGGACGCTTGTTCAGGGTGACTATAGTCACCCTGAACAATGCTCATAAATTTCGAGTGTTCAGGGTGACCTATAGTCTACGCTGCCATTGACGAAATTTTAAAAGTGATATGAACAAGTCCTTGAATTTTATGGGACGCTTGTTCAGGGTGACTATAGTCACCCTGAACAATTGTTCATAAGTTTCGAGTGTTCAGGGTGACTATAGTCACCCTGAACACTCAGAAGCTGCAGCACTCATGGAATTGGTCAAAACTAGCGATCACTAAGGAGCTGAAGGAAATTCCTCGAGTGCAGGCCGGGGCACTTGGGAGAATCGTAGACAATAAGAAGATATAAAGTGCTGATTTCAGGCTTGTGTCCTTTTGATATGCCTGGCCAGATCTGGAATTTCCTTACTTAGCCAGATCTGGGATTTCCATACCTGGCCAGGGATATCAGGCTATATCTGGCATCATGAGGCTATATCTGGCAGATATACCATATCAGGTTATGTGTGGCCAATTTTTTATATGGCCTGAAATCTTCAGATCTGGCCAGATTTAGAGTGTTTGTAAGGGTATATAGACGCCTCCAAGGTGGCCATCAAGGTAGTGTGCAAAACTATCGATATGGTACTGTAGAGGGCAAATGTAGGTCCTACACATTTATTTACACTATTTACACTTTACAATATCTAACGCTATGAGGGATATCTTCGGAACCCACCGAGATCGTCGGCCGTGCTGCACGCTCAGTCGAGTGTCGCGCGCTACCCGACCTTGCGCTCCTCTTCTTCTCTTCTTGGCGCTCGGCGCCTACAATACTCTCCCTCCTCTCTCTCTCTCCCGCGTTCCCAGCATGACCGTAGGATGGTGGTAAACACCACGTCACTTGACGAGGCGGAGCTAGGAGGGAATCGCGCTGTGCTTGTTTGGTTGCGGTGAATAATAGTCGTCGTGTTTGACGGAGAGTTTGATTGTCTAGATCCAAACTGACCGGAGTCTCTGCGGTTGTTTTCGGAATAAGCAGAGCTGGGTCTGTTGGATTCTTGAGGTGCTTGTGTGCATTGGAGGTGTTCTGTGTAGGTTTGATCAGATCGAGGGGATCGGTGTGAGGTGAGGCAGTGGTGATCAGTGGTCGGTCGAGCGGGAATGGTGGAAACCTGAATGGCATGGTTCGGATTACAAAGCGGTTCCTGATGAGCGGGTTTCAGGCGGTCAATGGAGACGGTTTCTGGGCGTCCATTGTAGTCGATTGTAAAAGTCTTGGCTTCTCTTGTAAGCACCTTATGCGGCCCGGTGTATGGTTGTTGAAGCGATCTTTTAGAGCCGTCCCTGCGTAGAAATACGTGGCTGCACGTGTCAAGGTCGTTCGATACGTACACTGGAGCTCGTGCTTGCTTACGGGGTGATGTGGGTCGGAGATTTCGCATTATCGTTCGCAGCTGATTGGCATATGTCATAGGATCAGGAGCTGGCTCTTCCATACCAGATGTGAAAAATTCTCCGGGTAGGCGTAGGGTACAGCCGTATACCAACTCGGCTGGACTGTAGCCGAGGTCTTGCTTCAAAGCAGCCCGAAGTCCAAGGAGGACGATCGGCAAGCTTGTGTTCCAGTTATTTGGGTTGGATTGTGCCATCAGCGCCGCTTTCAATGAGCGATGAAAACGTTCGACGAGACCATTTGCGGAAGGGTGGTAGGCGGTCGTTCGTATTCGTTTTGTTCCCAAGAGTGATAGAAGTTGTCGGAAGAGCGCGGATTCGAATTGACGTCCCCGGTCCGTTGTGAGAGTAGATGGGATGCCGAATCGGGACACCCATCCTTGAACGAAAGTGCGTGCTACGGTGTCTGCTCGGATATCTTGAATGGGAAATGCCTCTGGCCAGCGGGTGAACCGATCCACGCATGTAAGAAGATATCGGTAGCCCTCAGATGGTGGTAGGGGTCCCACGATATCGATGTGGATGTGGTCGAAGCGCTTTCTCGTGGTTGGAAATGCCTGTAGCGGTGCAGAAGTGTGACGTTGGACCTTCGATTTTTGGCAGTGAATGCAGGTTCGAGTCCAGCTTCGGACATCTTTGTTGATTCCGGGCCAGAGGAAGCGTTCAGTCATTAGATGTTGAGTGGCACGAATACCGGGATGAGATAAGCCGTGTACGGAGTCGAAAGCTTGCCTTCGAAAGTTAGCAGGTATGAATGGTCTTGGTGTACCGGTCGAGACGTCGCAGACTACTCCTGTGGTGGATGAAGGTAAAGTAATCTCCTCGAAGGCAAGCCGACCAGGGAATTCGCGTAGATGTTTAAGTTCTTGGTCCTGCTGCTGTGCAAGGCTTATTGCGTCATAGTCGACAGCAGGAGGGAAACCAAGTCCGCAGGAAATTGGAGTGCTCCGGGACAAAGCGTCAGCAACAGGATTGTCGATGCCTCTGACATGGCGGATGTCGGTCGTATATTCGGCAATATAAGCCAAGTGCCGTGTTTCGCGAGGTGAGTGTGCGTCTGTGCCATTTTGTAGAGCATACGTGAGGGGCTTGTGGTCTGTGAGCACGAAGAACTCTGTTCCTTGAAGAAAATTTCGAAAATGGCGGATTGAAGTGTATATTGCTAACAGCTCACGTCCGAAAGTGCTGTAACGTTGTTCTGCCGACGTCAGTTGTCTTGAAAAGAAAGCAATTGGCTTCCAGACAGTGCCGATTAGTTGTTGTAAGACTGCTCCTGCGGCGACGTCGGAGGCGTCTACCATGATGTTAGTTGGAGTGTTGTGCTGGGGATGTGACAGAAGCGTCGCATTTGCTAGTTCCAGCTTCGCTCGGCTGAAAGCTTGTTCTGCGATCGGTGTCCACTGCACAGGAGACGAGGGTGTCTTGGTCCCTTTCAGCAGACAAGTGAGGGGCAACAGAATCTCAGCGCTCTGGGGAACAAATCGCCGATAAAAGTTCACCAGTCCAAGGAACTCGCGAAGGTGGCGGATGGTTGTGGGTGTTGGGAAATTGCTGATCGCCAGCACTTTACTTGGAAGGGGCCGTATGCCGTGTTGATCTACTTCGTGGCCTAGAAATTCTAGATGTGATGCCCCGAGTTGGCATTTTCCTTTGTTGATGTTAACACCATAATCGGCGAGGCGCTGGAAAAGTAGTCGCAGATGTTGGATGTGTTCAGTCTCGTTTCGACTGAAGATTAGGAGATCATCGACATAGGCAAAGCAGAAAGGCAATCCTCTGAGGACGGTGTCGATGAACCTTTGGAAGGTTTGGGCGGCATTTCTGAGTCCGAAGGGCATTCGAAGGTACTCAAACAGCCCAAACGGTGTCGTGATGGCCGTCTTAGCAACATCTGCAGGTTCTACCGGTATCTGGTGGTAGGCCTTAACGAGATCTATTTTCGAAAAAATGGTTGAGCCGTGAAGGGATAGCGAAAAGTCCTGGATGTGTGGTATCGGATACCTGTCTGGTAGTGTGGCGTTGTTTAGGGCACGGTAGTCGCCGCAAGGTCGCCAGTCTCCGGGCTCTTTTTTAGGTACCATATGCAGAGGCGAGGCCCATGGACTCGAAGAAGGACGAATGATGCCCAATTCCAGCATGTGTTCGAACTCTGCCTTGGCGATCTTCAGACGTTCTGGAGCAAGTCGTCGTGGTCGAGCATAGGTGGGAGCACCCGTCGTTACGATATGGTGGGTCACGTCATGTGGTACGGGTCGGGAAAAGTTGTTGGGACATGTTAGACACTTGAACTCGTTGAGAAGGTTGTCGTAGGGTGAAAGAGGAGGATCAGGGATGATCGACGGAAGAAGTGACGACTTCATTTCAATGCCTTGCACAGTCAAGCGAGTGGTGTCATCTATTAGCCGAAGATGAAGCATGTCTACCAGGAGATCGTAGTGACGAAGGAAGTCTGCGCCGAGTATCGGGTAAGAGACAGCCGCGACGAGAAATATCCATCGGAAGGTTCGGCGAAGCCCTATGTCGAGGGTGAGGGAAGATTCGCCATAAGTTGGAATAGGTGTCTTATTGGCTGCCTGTAGTGTACATGGCTGTCTCTTGCTCGGGGATATGCTAGGCGGCGCGGGGAGAATGCTCACTTCGGCACCCGTGTCTACCAGAAATCGTAGTTTAGAGTTTTTGTCTGTGACAAAAAACAGGCGGGAGGTAGAGTGAGCGCTCCGACTAGCCGCCTCTAGTGGCGCGCTGGGCCGTTTTCCGACGCCGTACATGGAGCTCGACATTTTTGTGCTTTGTTCCCAAACTTCCAGTGGTACCAGCAGATACCTGGTGGAGGGGATCCGGGTCGTGGTGGGGAACGTCCGAACTGTGAAGAACGAGACCTTGAACGCTGGCGAGATCTAGATGGAGCAGCGGTCATGAGTGCGGCCACTTGCGTTGTCAACTGGTTGATCTGCATCCGCAGGTCCTCGATGACATCTGGGACCAGAGGTTTTCTTGTGTCGCTGTTCTCTTGCTGCGACCTGCTAACAGCCAGAGAGTCTGTAGCAACCGTTGATATAGCCGGTGAGGCTACCTCAACGACTCTGTCCGCGAGCTCTGCCAAAGCTTCGATGGTGATGTTCGTTGTTGGTGCTAGCACCATCCTGACAGTCGCCGGTAGCCGCTGGAGAAAGAGCTCTCGAAGAAGCGAAGGGTCAAATGTCGTAGAAGAGTCACCAAGCAGTTGCTGGAGGCGTCGAAGCATCTGGGATGGCGTTTTATCGCCAAGTTCTTCCGTTGTCAGCAGTTGCTGTAGTCGTCGTTGTTCGGAAATGGACGTTCTTCTCACCAGTTCCGCTTTGAGGGTGTCGTACGGGTTCTGATTTGGTGGCTTGAGAATAAGGTCCCGGACCTCTGTTGCGACTTCTGGTGACAAAACTGCAATGACTTGGTGGAACTTCGTCAGTTGTCCCGTGATCTTTGCTGTGGAAAACTGAGCCTCCACTTGAGCGAACCATAGGAGGGGGTCAGATGGCCAAAACTGTGGGAGTCGAAGACGAACCGCACCGACATCTCCGCTGGGTTGTCCAGTAGCCATGTCTCGTATGAGGGCGGCGGAAACGCTGAAGAATGCGTGCCTTGCCGGGTCACCAAATATGTAGAGACCAAATGTAGGTCCTACACATTTATTTACACTATTTACACTTTACAATATCTAACGCTATGAGGGATATCTTCGGTACCCACCGAGATCGTCGGCCGTGCTGCACGCTCAGTCGAGTGTCGCGCGCTACCCGACCTTGCGCTCCTCTTCTTCTCTTCTTGGCGCTCGGCGCCT
>JAZHYW010029486.1:0-13478 GCA_037355805.1 Ixodes ricinus
TCCATCGGTGTGTTGTCATTCCTTTCTGTGGCACCCAGATGGCAGCGCAGCGCTTGAGAATGGTTTATTGTCCTTTCCTTCCTTGTGTTTTGCCAAAAACAAAACACAAACGCGGTAATACGAAATGGGTGCTGCAAAAGACATAGACGCAGCAAGGTCCGCTGAAACTTGGATTGGAGGCGCCAAGTGTTAGGAATATTCAAAAATATACGACAGAGGACGGACGGGACAAAGAGTTTGTCCTTGTCCGTCGCTTTTTTGTCTGACTTCCTTTTCTGTATATTTTGAAAGGTCCTTCGCTAGGGTCCCTGGTGAGATCGTCAAAGGGCAACCCTTTCATAACAAAGGCGCTAATCTAAACAAGCTGACTATATAAACCACCATGCTGTTTTCTTTCTTTTTTCTTCAAAATGGTCCTTGTTCGCTTAAACCAGTGCGTGGGCATAGCGCGTGCGCAGAAAGTGGATGCGCGTGAACTGGAGCGTCTGCGAATGCGCCACGCCGACAGCAGCGCCACCGTAGCGGCGTGACGTCAGAACCGCGTGTCGGTGAACGCGAGGTTTCCGCTTCATATGGACCCAAACCCCACGCGATGTAATACCATAGACACGCGCCATCAAACGCCGCAGTGACCTTCCCGAAGCTGTTGTTTCCATCGTCAGACTCCGAACACTGCCGCTCGGAACTAGCGACCGATCTCATCGCATAATTAACGACCATGTAAGTGACATGTTTTGAGATACGTGGGGTGGAATATTCGAGAGCAAAGCCTATTTTTATGTCCACGAGCTTGTGTATATCTACGTTTTCTTTTTACGTTTTAATTATATTTTTACGTATGAGTATTTTTGTGTCAATATGTCGCGCTGTGCGTGCTCTTCCAATTTGTTTTCGTGTGTCTTTATCTAATTTTTGTTTGTTAAATTATTTTTTTTATCTCGACGGCAACCCCATTTTTTGCTCTCATTCAATGCCGAATGGACGTTTTATCTGTTTTAAATAAATAAATAAATAAAAACTAAAGCACAAATATAAAAATGGTGCCAGAAAAAACCTTGTTGAGCTCATTTTCTGGCGTGCAGGCGTTCGCGGTACCGTAATGAACCGGAGATCCGAACCCATAGCACGGGCTCTGCTCACCATCCACAACAGGACGGTTGGGTTTCGAACCAACGAGCGAGGAGAGTTCTGGAGAATCCTGCTGCCCGGTTCCTACACGCTCCTGGTACGTGTGCCGCTCCACTTCTATTGTCCGGGCTGTCTGAACCTCTTTGAACCCGTGAACACACTTCCTAAATGTCCTTGGTGGCTCTGAGTCACTGCGGCGGCCTGCGGAATCCCAGCTGGCAGGTTCGAATCCCTGCCGATGTGCCCGCAGTCTGACGAATGCGCATTTCGGAGAAGGCGCTGCCTAACCGAGCCTTTCCGCTGCACATCAACAGTCACCTGGGTGATCGAAATCTTGACCTTGAATTTATTTTTGAGAAAACTTTGATCTCGAATCTTAATTTGACCTTGATTTTGTAAATGTGGGTGACTCTCCTGGAACCAGACATTTATCCTCACTTCACGTTCCTAATAACGAACTGAGGCAATATATACCTCGGTTTTGAAGCGGCTAACAGCAATAAATGCTAACTACAACGGCTAATAAAGAGCGCAGGGACACGGAGAGAGTATAGAAGAAATAAGACAAAGGCGGCGCTGTTTGTCTTCAGTCTTCTACTATGTCCGTGTCCTTGCGTGGTGTGTTAGCCGTTAAAATGAACTACCGACTAGACCCTTCGGCAACGCTGACTATAAAAAAAAAAAAGGATTCTAACAATGCTAGCAATAAATGCTAACAAACGATGAATGCAATAAGTGCTAAACTGCATGGAGGGAGTAAACAGAGACAGCCAAAATTTCCGCGCATCGGGTAACTGGAGAAAAGTTATAAGCGACCATGCACTCTTTTGTTAATGCACGCGCGCTAACACGAAGATATCATTAATAAAGACGAAATGGATAACATGAACAAAAAGAGAAACAAGCAGAAATAAAAATAGAGATAGCGTGAACACCTTTGTCCCACGACAGTTTGTTAGAATAAGCCATGCATGTTTCTATTTAGAGCGCCTGTTTTGGGACTGTCACGGTGAAATTTATCTTATTTTTGTTACAACGTTCAACCGGACCGCATGTAATAAACGGGCAAGAAAAAACGGTAATGTGGTCATAACCCCGCATGCGCGTTTTTGTTTTCTCTTCTAAAAAAAATAAATAAAAGATATGTAATGGTTGTTTAACTACTTCGTATAACTCGGTCCGTGAGCTTTGCATATTTTCTTTTTCACCTATAAACCGTTTTAACATTTGCCTATGCCAAGGCACGGGCATTGACCCGATTTCTTTTTTTAACGAGAATATCCGCACGAGTTTAAAATGCTTTATTTTCGAAACTAAAGGCGTGTTAAAAAAACGTCCGCATATTTTGTTTTCTTTTACTACGCCGGAAGCGTTCTACTTCATTCATAAAGCGTTTACTTTTCATTTTATTTCTTAATTTGTTTCCCGTTCGCCGGGAGGTTGGCAAAAACTAAAAGCGGCATGCCTCACGAGGATCTCTGGCCCCTTTACGGTTTTAGCAAAAACATAACAAAAACTTCGTTATTAGCAGTAAAAAAACTATCTTACACACCAGGAAAAATACACAACGATGTATAGGGTGTCACAAAAAAAATTACAAGGTGTTTTTTACCGCAAAAATAAACTAGGCATCGCTGAACGCTCATTCTCCACGCGAAGGTAGAGCTAGAGGTCACAACCAGATGCCAAAGTTTCAGCCGATCCGATACCTTATTCAAAAGTTTTAAGTGATTTTCTGGAAAGTCCAATGGGAAAATGGAGCCCATTTTTGCCCGTTTTCGGTTTCTGGTGCCATAGACCCCATGTATTCGAATACTCAGTCGGCCAGCATTTTCCCTTTTGAAATTTTCAGAAAATCACTTATAACTTTTGAATAAGTTATCGGATCGGGCTGAAACTTTGGCATCTGGTTGTGACCTCTAGCGCTACCTTTGGGCGGAGAGTGAGCGTTAGGCAATGCCTAGTTTATTATTGCGGTAAAAAAACAAAAAAAAACTCTATTTTTTGTGTGCGTGACACCCTGTCCATCTGCTACTTAATAAAAAAGAAAAAAAAATTTTCAACAATAAATTGATACAGTCCAAATAAAAAGGACATGCGTAAAAAAAAGCCTTAAAAATCACGTGGAACTATAAATATGAAGTGTAAGCATGACTCATGCCACACGAAAGATAAGACAGCAATGTCACTGCCCACCAGAAGTGCATTTAGGTCATTTTTAAATTGGATTAAAGAGGAGTTAAAATCGATTTGATCGACTTGAAATACTTTTGTCTGCTTACCATAATTTGTGTGTTTTTCAATGTGTCTTCTGATTCTGTGTCTACAAGTATACTTATGCATACTATTTGGACGAATCTCAAAGAGCTTTTCGACGCGTATTATTTGCAATTATTTAAAATAATAAATTTGATAAGCTTTATAGTAGTAGCTTTTTGTATGTTATTTTTTCATCCGTAGCTTCCGATAGCTCAGTGCTTAGCTTGTTTATGTGAGTATTCCAATTTAGATCCCGATTGAACTACGCGCCAATTAATTTTTGTAATTTAATTTCCTCTTGACGGCATTTTAGAAATATATTGTAATGACAGTGTTGTCGCATTTATTTGCAGGTGTGAAAACAATGTGGTTTGTTTTCTTAGCGTTTAGTTGTAGTTTGTTTATTCGAAGCCAAACTTCCAGATTGAAGAGATAGCTATTTGTCATAGATTCTAAGGACGCTTTGGAAGTAGAAGAAAAAATGCGTTGGTATCATCCACATACATGACAAGCTCCGGAGATCTCGCACTAGTTGTTAAGTTATTATTATATAGAAGAAATAGTAGGGGTCCTAAAATGGATCTCTGTGGAACACCTTATTTAACTTCGAGTGTTCCGGAACAAACGTTATATGTAATCTAACATATGGCACGCGACTTTCAAGGTACTTTTTCTAGTAAAGTCGACTCAACGCCACGCACGCCATACTGTTGAAGTTTTATTGAATATAGAATAATGTTGTATTGTGTCAAAAGCTTTCCTAAAACCTAGGAATAATCCGAAAGTAAACAACTTATTTTCAGTGTTGTTTACTATTTCATTTTTTTCACCTCTACAAGTATCTGCTCACAGTGGCGCACCAACTTGTTTTTCAGTGGGGGACAAACAACCCCCTCCCCCCCCCCTTAGGGCCGGGTGGGGGGTGCCCTTGGTATCCCTTGGGCGCCGCCGGCCAGTGTTTGCCCTGCCCAGTGGTGGCCGTTTTAGGGGGAGGGGGGGGGGGCAAGACACATGACTTGCCCCCCCCACTCTGAGAACTGGGGGGGGGGGGCAAGCGCCCCCTTGCCCCCCCCTCCCCGGGTTGGTACGTCCATGTCTGCTCAGCAGATCTGGATTTCTGAAAGCCATACTGACATCTAATTATTACGTCGTGTTTTGACAAAAAAAAAAAGAAAAATCTTTTCTGGTATTTCAAAGCTTAAATCGAGCTAAACTTAAGCAGGTCTCTCTCTCTCTCTCTCTCTCTCTCTCTTCTTTCTTTCTTTTCCATCCTTCTTTGTTTTCGTGGATGGCTTGTGCCACCTAACCTAAAAATCTTTCTTTCTGCCTTTCTTGGCTTCTTTCCTTTCTTTTCCCCTTCTTTTTCTTTTTCTTTTTCTTACTCTGTTCCTTTTTTTTCTTTTCTCTTCTTTCTTTTTCTTTTCTTCTTTCTTTATCGACTTGAAGGCAAGCGCGGACGGCTACCTACCAGCTGCTGTGGACTTCCAAGTGGTGAGCAAGCAGGCCACGACCCTGGAAGTCAAGCTCTACTCGGGATACAGATACGAGACCTGAATCAAGTCACACCACGAGCCACAACGAAGAACCGGATATATTTGTGTTTGGCCTAGAGCCCAACGGCGGCCATGTTGAATATGCGGGTTTAATAATCTAATGCTCGAACCGGCAATAAAAGAATAACGAGTAAATATTTCTCTGTCAATAAAGATTGTCTTTGGTTAACGTGTAGAGACGAGAGTTTCATATTTGTTTTGATGTTATTAAACGGGCTAAAAAGCGATGTAAAAATGTTTAAACAGAAAGGGTATCGCCTGAGCTTCGTGACACGGTATCTAAAGCGTACGAGGTTGCAATATCGAAGCGGAACGATCGCCAATCGCGTCTGCTCTGGAGGGTGCACCAAGATGGCGGCGCCCACAAGATAATCGGGGCACGGGGTGCCGATGTAAGTCTTATTTAACGGATTAGGTCTTTACGAGTTGAACGTGCAGAGTCGGGACTGCTTCAGGGGTTGCTCATTCGTCGCTCGCCTAAGAGACAACTTTGGGGTTGCGGGAATATTCAAATGTTCGATTAGTGGTTTCAAATAAAATACTATTCGATATGCGCTTAGAGATGAACGGCGATATTCGCATTTTTCGAAGTGTTCATCGCGGTGTGTTTTACGCTGTTTCTTAAATAAGTTCGAGTACAGTTTTGTACTGTCGTGTTTATTTATCGCTGTCCGCGTTTCTTCTTTTTTTTTGCATTTTATCTTCATCTTGTAAAACGACTTCTAACTGACCCAATTCACCATATTACTGGGTTGACTCCGTTGAGCATGTTTCTTACCGAGCACCGGTGCACAGCGGAGAAGCAACACCCCAAAGGTCGCTTCCGCGGCTAGGCAGAGATGTCCTGACGTCCACCGTTCAGCAATCATGGTTGACCTTTTTCTTTTTTTTTTCCAAATTAGAGATTTAAGATATATTTAGACATCGAGAGGATCTTTTAATCCCCTCAGTCATGTATATTTGTGCTTCTCTACAAGTTTAATTTTAAGTCAAATGCGTCGTTTACTTGCCACACAGCTCACACGAAATACCACACAAGGACTTCTCAAGTGAGCACGCACTCAGTGCGCTTTTCCATTTTGCACGAACAGGATCCTCGATAACGGTTTGCTTTCCCACCTTGTAATTGTCAGCAACTGAACTGTTTTTAAAAGCGATTCGCTTTCTTATGATCTTCAGGCCACTTTGAGGAATGATTCTGGCCGTGACACAATGTCACGTGAACTGTACAAAAATTCACATTCCACACTGGAATTAGTGGAAAAATTGACGTCACGTGACCTCAACACCAATCCAGCTCCCCGTTAAATTTAATAGAAAAAATGACGTCACACGATTTCATGTCACGTGACCCACACACAAATTTAGTTTCCCCGCTAAATTTAGCGGAAAAACTGACGTCACGTGACGTCAACATCAATCCAGTCTGTCCACTAAATTTAGCGGCGATAATGACGTCACATAACTTCATGTCACGTGACCTGCACACAAATTCAGTTTACCCGCTAATTTTAGCGGTAAAGTTGGCACGTGACCTGCCGCGGCTATTTCAGTTATGTCCGCAGCTAATCGCTAAGATATAGCTAAGACAGCAACATAAGAATTGGTTCTGCCTCAATTGTTTTTTCCTTCTATTGCTCCACCAGGGATGCATCAGACAACTATATCATCGTACCGTTGATACCGGTGAGAGCATCGTATACTGTGTCCCGAACAACACGAAATAACGTAATCAACTTTCCCATCATTTTCCCCCGCGTTCCCGGAAAACCGAACAAAGAATCGAACTAACAAAAGCTGGAAGCACACGAGACACAAGAAGGAATCAAAACAATTTTCGACAGCTACTCGATGGGGGAGTCTTGGCGAGACAATGGATGTAGAGATAAAACCAACCTATCAAACAAAACGAGGCCAAAAACTGGTATCTCTCGTGTACGGCCGTCGCGTTTCACCGCGAAACGATAAAAACCGCAAAGTGCACGCGTCTCGTCGGGCTCTCCACGAGTGGAGACTCGAAACCGATAACATTGAAGAGTTATCTGAGATTACGACAATATTTGAAACGCGCTGTGTCGCCGCAAACAGGAGCCCACGTTTTCGCGTCGTGCGACTCGCCGTCACCCGTGAGAAGTCACTGGGCGCTACCTGGAATGGAACGTTTATCGTTTCCGTGAGAACGCACTTATAGTCCGCTTCGCTTGAGGTTCGAGCGCAGTCGGCGCTACGATCGGACGTGGCCAATCAGGCTGCACCAAAGTGCACCGTCACGGCGCCCGCAGCCTTTGTTCGTTTGCAATCCCCGGCTAAAGCATCAACGCGGAGGAAGAAAAAAAAACGCAGGATCGCGCACACCAACAAAACATCGCTGAAATAATAAACCATATATTGGGCCAAAATATTTTTTTCGCGAAGTTATTGAGTTTACAATTTTGGTCCTCACCGTGTTTCTTTGTTGATGTTATCGTTGTTGTTGTTGTTGTTGTTGTTTTCCAAAGTGAAAGTTTTCACTGGCAACAATGAAAAAGTGACGTCAGGGGCAGGCAGGAGTTCACTCTTTGACTGAATAGACGTTTAATGCAGAAACCGTTAACTGCCCCATGGCGCGAAGCTGGCGGCGTCTGTAGCCGTTGTCTGTAACAGCGAAAAGCGGCACCTAAATGCCCATTGGCTGAGCGAAACGGCATTTAAAGTCCCATCGGCTGCGACGCGTCATATCAGATGCTTCGTCACGGAAGCCGGCGGGGCCGCTCAAGGTCAAAGCGAACGCGCCTGCACGGAACAAATCAAAGCACCGAGTCAAACGAAAAGCACAGCAACGCAGATGCATCGTCACGGAAGCCGTGGAGCCGGCGGGCGCATCGCGCCTGCGCAGTGGGGGAGCACGATGTCAGCGCCGGAGCGCCGTGTGAAAGAAGGAAGACGCGGCACACTGCTTGTAGGAATGCGCTGCGTGTAAGAATGCTTTCGCCTTCCTACACGTGAGCAATCTTAAATGTCTCTGCCGCATTTTTTTTTTTTTCCAATCGACTACAAGCAGCTTCATGGTGTCACACGAATGCTTTGGAAGCTCGCTCCAGCAGCCGCGCGCAGCAAGCCCGAAGCAAATGCTCGGCATAGTCCATTTTGAGACTTCCCGCTCGACCTGCGAACCTCCATGCCTTCCCCTGACGATCACGGCACTGAAAAGCGCGAGCATATTGGAATGTCGGTTTTTGGCGTCACTTTCACTTGCCGATTTCACAAGAACTTTTTTTTCTAATTCGCGATTTTAAATAGTTTACCGGAAAGGGTAAAGGATCGACGGTGATTCAGAAAATATAGTTATTTTGGGTAGCTCAAAAAATCACCGGACTGCCCCTTCAAAACGAAACGGAGAAGTTGCCAAAAACGAATCAACAACTGGCCGATTTATTTTTTAGAAAAGACCCGGCGCTTGTATCTGACGCACCAAAAAGGGACAACATCTCTCGTTCTAAGCACTACAAGATGACAACGAGACTGATGAATTTAACGGTGCAGTAAAACACGGGAAAACGCGGTGGCGCCACGTGAAGCAGGCATACGTAGTCTGCGAACCCAAGAAAATGTCGAACACGGCAGTGCGGGCAGAGACATATGATGTGTGTAACTTGAATACATCGGCGGTCGTGCAGATCACAAATACGTGGCTTGCACGTGGCATCATTGTAGTACACCCTGTTTCACCTTATGATGTACCGCAGGAGAAGCTACAAGCGCGAGCTTCTTGCTCAGGGCACATCTCGGCGGCACAAGCTCTCGCGCGTTAAGAGTAGCTCCCAACGCTATGAGCTCGCGCTTCTAGCCTTGTCTGCGGTACAACATAAGGTGAAACGGAGCATAGTCATTTCTACTTGTTTTATGACGGAAACAAAAGCAAAATCGCTAGCGTCAAATTCATGCTCCTCAGCTGCAGCGTGCTCAGGAGTAAGACCGCCACAATGGCAGCTGATGTTACATCAGTGCAAGCAATGAACACGCTGATCCCAGTAAAACACTCATAACGTACCGTCGTACCTCGTCATCGCTATTATAATGGTTCGAGTTACTTCATGTTGAGAGGAGTGCATCGGTATCGGATTGTTTATGATAATTTATGTGCTTGCTCGATTGATTCGTTGATTGTCTGTTACAGCGTAATGTCGTTTGCAGCTACTGTGTCAAAGTCTGCACTAAGACAGCTTTCATGGCTCGACGACCATCACTAAAACATGCACAAAAGATTATACTTTACAAAATACAAACACCTCATAACGAATTCAACGTTGGAAGGTAGTATATTACACGTCTCACGCAAACATTAAAAAAACTTAAGACAAATATATATATATACATATATATACTAATTTCTAGAACTCCAGGGTAAATTTGTATACGAGTGGATATTTAAGGGATTCAACCGCTATTTATTTGTACCCTTTTCCTCATAGATGGCGCAGAATTTTTCCGGAACAAACGACTTGCATGCTCGCAGCTGCGCATGCAGGTCGGGCGCTCGAGGTGGGCTCGGGCCACGGGCTGTTCGCCGCCGATCTCGAGCTAGATCTTCTTCGCTCTGCGTCCGCCGCTGCCGGAAGCGGCCAGCAGGCGGCGCGAGATACGAGCCAGTACATACGTAGGTTACAGTGGCTTACAAAACATAGAATAAGCTCTGATTTCCAAATAGAATCGAAATTCCATCCACGTTCGAAATTATCGAAAGCACAGGGTGCGGCGTTGCGGCCGTTTGGACCACCACAATTAACACGCAAACGTTGTTCTGCAAAAAAAAAAAAAAAAAAGAGGTTATTTTTAGAGCTTATTTTCAAGCTAGAAAGCAAAAAGGAAATAAAGTGGGAGTTTTGCACTTCCTATCTCCTATATGGGCCTGCTCTTCGTCAGAATACTTTTTTGAAAAACCACTCCCAGGATCTGTGGAGTAAAGCCCATCTATCCTGGGAAAAGTGGCGCCAATAATTTTTGTGGAAATGCTCGAGACACGTGCCGCGCGCCACTTCTGGGAAGAACTAGAGCCACTTAGAGCGCAGCTCATTTAGTGGCTCTAGGCCGCTCATTTCAGTACTGCGCCAACAGCTGCTTCCAAGGGCCGCTCGAGACACGGACCTCGTGCACTGGCGCATTTGACGCCCCTTGCAAGACAAACGCAAACACATCGAAGGGCTTTAGTCCAGACCACCGTGGTCCAGAGAGATAAAGAGGAATCGGTGGCCAAGTGCAATAAAGAAAAAAAGATAGGTGGCCGAGTGGGCTAGAGCACACCAGCTCGGAGCACGTGGAGGGAAAGGTCGCGCTGTATAACCCAGGTAACCCAGGGATCCTGGGTTCAATAGACCTATTGCTGTCTTACCCAAGCATCAAGGAGAATGCAGGGCTTGGTGTTCCACGCGCCGCACGTGCTGGCCTCAGCAGTAGTAACTTTTCCAAAGCAAAAACCTAAAACAAATGGCATCTTGCACGCGCGTTCGTCAATGCTTTCTTTTGGTTATTTACTTCAAATCATTTATACAGGAAAGGCGTGCGCGTGTGGCGCGTGGAACACCAATCCCTGCATTCTCCTTGATGCTTGGGTAAGACAGCAAATGGTCTATTATACTTCGTCTCACCTTAGTATGGACTATTGTTATCCGCGCGTGCTGAAAGCGCGAGCTACTCGCTTTGAATGAAACTGCGGCGGCTGCACGAGCGCTCGTGCAGCAAGTGTTCTAGTCAAGGCAGTCAAGGCTGGCCGCTCGCGCTAGCACTAGCCTTCGCGGTTAGTCCATGCTAGGGTGAGACGAAGTATAGCGTGCCTCAATGGCCTTCTGTTTAGGGTGATGCCACCCTTTGTAGTACCCGATGCCGACAGCACGCGCTCACAGAGAAAATACAAAGATATCGCCGGAAACAACATGTCGCCGTAGCACAGTCAGCGCCTCGAGCGCGTGCAGGGACACGCTCTTTCACGTGCTTCAGAACAAAAAATAAAAAGAAGAATTGGAAACAAAATGGCCAGATGTCATCACCCCAAGCAAAGCGCACATGAAGGCACCCTAGGTTCAATCCCCACCCCTGCCCGTTTCAATCTGGATGAGCATCGTACCGGCGTGCGGTCGTGTATCACTACTGCGTGATTCACGTTAAAGACCCCAGGCTATCGGTTGTACTGCACTGGCTGAATTGCTCGTCTACAGCTGAGAAACAGGTCTCCCGTTGAGGCAGACTATGTTATAGGCTGTATAAACATACACACAAATCAATTTGTTTCCAGACAGATACGGTAGCACCGATTCATTAGATCGTGACATAGTAAGATCACTGTTGAAAGAGGTGTTCCTAACAGACAATAGCAAAGTGAACTTTCGAGGTTATTTATGAAGACACTAAAGTTATTTAGAGGTTCATTTGATTTTTCCTAAAAATTAGAAAGGTGAAGAGAAAAACAAAACAAAAAACGTACGCCTCATCTTCGGTAGAAACGTATTTTCTACCTATTGATGGCCCGTTTTTTTCTTAGTAATCCGCAAAACGGGAAGTGTTAAATTTACGAAAGAAAAATTGTTTCGGGCGCCAAAACGCGAACGTCAAAATTCAATTGGCATCTCAGAGTAAGCACCTGTTTGTTGGTTAAGAAAATATATTGCAATAGTGCAAAATAATAGAAAGCATGCTTCTTTTTTGTTTTTCTTATCCACTAGCCACCAAACAAGGTCTACAGAGAATGAAAATATCAGAAATAATGTTTCATAATATAAATGTTGTTCGAAATAAGTATTTTAGCCTTCCTTGCAACTCATGCAACTATTTTTTTTTCCAAATACATATTAGTAGGGTGCCTTCAGGTGCGCTTTGCTTAGGTGGAGACACCTGGCCATTTCGTCCCACACTTTTATTGTTATTTTTTGTTCAGAAGCGCGTGAAAGAGCGTGTCCCGGCACGTGTTTTTGGAGCTGACTGTGCTATGGCGACATTTTGTTTTCGTCGATTTATTTGTGTTTTACCCGTGAGCGCGTGCTGTCGGCATCGGGTACTACAAAGGGTGCATCACCCTAAGCAGAAGGACATTGAGGCACCCTACATATTAGGGTATCTCTGTCCAACCCTGCACGATCTTAGGGTGCTTACGAGCCACACTTGTAGCGTATGCAAGCGTTTGACCACGCGCGCTAACATAGCACACACGAAAAAATCGAATCAACGAAAAGTCTCGCCTTCAGAGCCTTATCAGGCCTTTCTCGCTAGAGAGTCTGCTGATGACTAGTTACACGTGCAACACGTGCTGGCGTCTACAGTCACATAACTGCTTGAAAGGAAAAGTATATTTTTCCTATCTTATGTTGATTATTTACTTCTAATTACTTATATAGAAGAAATGAGCGCGTGCAGTGCATGCACTTAGTAATGATTTTTTTTAGAAAATCTTATTTTTTGGTTTGTGCGGATAATTTTACGCATCGCGGGAAAGATTAAAGGAGCTGTGCAACGATATTCAGTTGGAATGTTTTTCACTTTACACGAGCTTACTGGCACTGGTGGGACTCAAGGATACTCGCACGCAACGCCACTGGCCATGAAACTCCTTTGTTGCGGTTTAATTTCAAGGACAAAAGCGATCATTTTCATTCAATCTCTCTTTTGCAAAATTTGATGACGTAACGTGGGGATCGCAGTACACCCAAGTGACGATGTTTGAATGCGGTTCATAGATTGGACCCGAGCATTGCGTGGGCACTCGATTTGGGCTCGTGATAATTACTAGCTCGAGAAGCATTCGGGTAGTGGCCCGTCTCCAATCGCTTCAACGACGACAATAGCCGAGCCATAACAATGTCTGGAACTCAGCGCGTGTTCTGTGCCTTGCCAACCCCAGCGCGTGGCTATGACTCAACATTGGCGGCATATAATCGGCTCCAGATCACGTGGCAGCTTGCTCTGGCTGCGAGTTGAGGGGGTGAACGCTGCTCGTTTTTCTTGAATTTTTTTCTGGGACTTCTATTGCGTAGGGTGAAAAACGAACGCGTGTTTCATAGGTCATCAACGTCAGGGATCCGTTCTAAGCGGTATTTGCGCAAAGTACAAAAATTGTTGCATCGCCCCTTTAAACTCTGAAAATGGGACGCCAGCAGTTGGAATAGAGCGCGAAAATTTGAGAGGAGGACGTCAACTGGATCAAAAGATAAAAACGAGAGAAGACATTTCTCTATGAGCGACGTCCACCTGAGCCTAATATTGTCAAAACAGGAACTTACGTTGTGGACACCTTTAGCATTTATTTAATTGAAAAAGAAGCTGTCAACAAAAATTAAACTATGGTTTTTTTTGCATGTGCAAGTGTATTTTACAGTTTCACTTACATAGATGTCACATGCGTCCACAACGTTAGTCCTATTTGTTTTGACGATATTAGACTTAGGTAAACGTCGGCTGATCCACTGCACAATGGCGGAACAACCGACATTGCGGAACGTGAGAATCTGAACCTTTGGGTGATAATCAGAAATGCAGCGAGCGCAAAGGACACACCGAACGTAGCGGCCGTTG
>JAZHYW010029487.1:0-33607 GCA_037355805.1 Ixodes ricinus
CTACCTCGTAACGTCGGCTGCATCTGAGCTTAAAAGGCGGTATTGATGAATAAATACTACGAACTTACCAAACTTTTGTGCGTACTCTTGGTAGATGCTCCCCATTATTCTGTTTTGATTGAGAGCCTCGATCAAAGGCGACTGGTCTCGAATGGCAATGGAACAGCCAGTAGCTTCCGCGGATGATCGGAGGCAACGCTCCAACTTGGTTCTCAACGATTGAAGCTCGTGATTCTCTGGGGCTCTGATAATGAATTCCATTTTGGACTGCGCTGGTACGATATTGGCCACCTTTCACGCCGTCTGTTATGATACCTGGACGGAAAGAAGGGATAACATTAAAAGACACCAGACTGACATCACGGGGATGTTACATGTACTCCGGACAGCACAATGTGACCAGTATTTGTTAAAAACAAATTCCGATTTCGGTTCTTTCAAACGTAATGCCAAGAAAAAATTAAAAATAAAATAAAGTGGTTTAAGCGGTATAAAACAAAGCACTCAAGAACGGAGCCATTTCTATTGACAGACGTTGATTCGAGCAATTCCTTTTCGTTCACCAAATATCGGTTCTAGATAATAATAGAGAGAGATATTGTATTGAAAACAGGAAAACACGCAGCCTCTCGAAGTCCCCATTTGTATTTTACAAGGTTCGCATATATCATCTACCTCTTTTAATTTCTCAAATTTTATTAGAATATATTTCCTTTCCCGCCATTATGTTCTTTCTAGTAACAATTATACTTTGCGATTTCACCTAGGTGCGAACCCGATTTAGTTGTAAATATTTGAACAAACATCTGACTGCTGAAAACCTACACTTGTGACAATATTCTAAAGGCTTGGTTTATACAAGTAACTTAACTAAAAACAAAAATATACACAACCATGTTTTTCTCCTGCATTCAGCAATTTCATATCTGTTTCGTATAGAGGCAAACATATAATATGACATTAAAAAAGCTGAAATTTTATTTTATTTATTCGAGCGTTTGTACCCCTTACCTGACGCTGACGGTACTGCATAGTCCACGTTCAAAACTATTTGGGTTGTACTAATTAAGCTTTCTCAACCGCTCTACATGAAAGAGTCCTACGATGTCATTCATAATGAGTGTCGGACACGTGATCATGTGTCTTCTCTGAGAGGTGGTCGTTGCGATGTATATTGAAATGTATCTCCTGCCGAATGTTTTGGTAATCATATGCGAACTACAGTCAATCGTTCAGTATCCAAACGAAATATTGTCGCTTAAGTTCGGCAACAGATTTAAATATTTAAGAGATGATATCATCAATATATTACACGGGGTGATTCAAAATGATCTGCACTCTGGTTGTAATCTTTTTTTTTCATTCAAAACGATTTCTGAATTTAAGCCTGCGATAGATTATTGCGCAGGCAAAGCCTTGGTTAATTTTCACAATTTTCACATAATTTGTCACATCATCCACTGTCACTTGTCCATCCAACAGAATCAATTCACATGAGACGCCCAATGTCGTCATCAACGACGCGAACTGGCGTCCGGCTCTTTTACGGCTGACACTTGTGCGTGCTTCCTCAAATATATCTGTTCAGTCAAACAATATTCTTTGGGACAAAACAGTCCCTTTATATAGTGTACAAAGTCTTCAATAAATATAGGCTCGGATACACCCTCATACCACTAAAACAACGGCTCCCCCACTTGTGAAATACAGAAGACGGGCAGCCATTGTTTAGCGCACTGCACAGCTATAACCGGGAAGACAGCGACCTCGCACGAAAGGTGCTGATAAAACAGTGCGGCCAACATAACTTTCAAAATACCCGTAGGGGCGAATAATTGTTTTGGCGCACTCGTATATCTTTCTCAGACTTTGGCGCCGCCATTCTCACCTGAAATTCTCATGTCTGGCTTGATCTGCTGCCTCAGCAAACCAACGTTCACGTAAGCACCAACCGCAGCGTCCAGGGCATTAACTCCACCCCAAGGCTTTGCACCGGCATGAGACGCTCTCCCTTCGTATTCAACACCAATCTTAAAAGAGAAGATTGTATTTCCGTCACATAATTTGTGAATCTATTGCAGAGAAAGTGAGCACTTTTTTTTTTATAAGAAGCATATCTACGCCTTTTCTAAAACTTTATTCGTAAGGGACATTCACCCCATGCGCCCTCTCTGACAGTTCTCGGCAAAGCGCTGTAAACATTTGTTTGAACCGAACTGCAGAACTTATTATATTTCCAGAACAAATTATAGCCGACAATATTACATTATTATTCAACACAAATAAAAACCTATATACATGTATATATATTTAGTGCATGTTTCGACAAATGTTTGCACGATGTTCTACGGAGTCTACCTTTTGCAATATATTAAATTTTTGCTCATCATAATAAAAAAAGAACGTAATATTCCAGAGGATTTTTAATAACCTCTGACTTATAGCACGCATCTAAATTACTTTTTATGATTTCCATAGATATTTTTTCTTCACTAGAAAAAGAGGAAATGTCCAACGGTGCCATTCATGAGCTCACAAAAATTTCCCAGAAAGTGTTGCGGCCAGAACAGTAATCTAATGTTTCAGAAAGACCTATTGTCACTGCGTAGCATCTCACGAGACAACTTCTTGTATTTCCGGGACGCGAGTGTTGAGACGATGTTCATCGTAGTCTCGCATTAGAAAGTAGCACCAAATGTGTCTCCGTTCCTCCTCCCCAAAAGCGTGTGCTATAAACAAATAATTCTTACTTTGAAAGTGGATACAAAGATAAAAGTTTTCGAAAGGACGTCGGTATGTGACCGGCCTTGTAAACATTCCTAAAGAACAAACACTTTACATAGGAAACCTAAGTTGTGTCTTTCTTATATTTGCAGCTTACGCGTATTATACACAGAATGTGGCGTTCATCGCCCACGACAATTAATGAACCCCCATATAGCGATGTCGGTCGTTTGTGTTAGCCATTATCAATATAGTATCAACGATATGAGTTTTTTGTTTTTTTTTTAACATGGGTGTCATCTGCTTCAAACGAAAAAGTTCAATCTGTCCAGTTTTCAACTCTTTCTTGAAAACAAAAGTAAGCCAGGCTGGAGAGTTAATCTTTTCAGCCCTACAGATGTTTGTGTGATGGCCCATATAGGGAAGGCCTGCGAACTACCTCATCTTCTTCAATTGAATGTCATTATTCTTGTATGACGACTACTCAGAAATTTGCTCCGAGGCCGACTATGAGAGTCGTTTCGACGCATTGATTGGGCACGAGGCCCGACCGAACACTGACGCAACAGTCGTATTCAATCAGCGTCTGCGCTCGATCTCACTCTGATGACGTCGAAACGTTAGTGCACAGGCTTTGACTATTCTAGGGTGTCTTGGTCACGTGGGAACGCGTCTTAAGAAGGATCCTCTTGGTGGATCTGGAGCGATCCAAAGAGCGCTCCATGCTCGCGCCTTCAGTGCAGTAAAGATGCGAGCGCGCGCTTGTACGCCCGAGGAGATACCACTCCAAATCCACCGAGGGGATCTCCCATGAGTGTTACCGTATATTACCTGCAAAAGGGCATATGTTGAGGCATACGCGGAGTTGATCCGTGACGGGTGTGCCATCAGTGCTATGTCCGCATCATCGAAGGCTCCTCCTCGCAGGAGGTCAACTTTTCCCTGTTCCGCCTCTTCAGCTGGCGTACCGAGGACAACAACCTGAGTAGTAGAGAGAGTAAATAACGTTCGACAGCAAGCTTTATTTCAAAAGCCCTATATTGCATGGAACGTAGTTTAAACAGTCATCCATATTGCACAAAATGCACTATATTGGCGCGGAGTAGCAATCCGCTAATAGAAACCTTTTTTTTCTTTTAGGCTGAAAGGTATAGCGTAGTTCGATGACAGATGTGTCAGCGGCCCCTTCGTGTCTCTGCGTGGCAAGAAATTAGACAATGTATTTGGCGAAATGATCGATATGATGTGCGTAAATTTCAAAGATGTTTTTTTTTCTCGGTATTACGTTGTTGTTTTAGCCAAAGAAGTGAAAGAAGAATCATAAGTTTTAAGTCAGCATGGGCAGCACCACTGATCTCTAGACACTGGTCAGCACCCTTTGTCCGTCCTTCTGTGTGTCTCCTCCTTTTTTGTCGTTGTCTTTTATGCGCTATTGCCGCTATTATTTTAGGGCGTCGTTCGAGGTGTGAAGAACAACCTGTTTTAAATGCGATAGCATTTGTTTGCAGAGGAACTTAGGCTTGGACTTGGTGGCTGCACCATCATGCGGTTCGCTCACAACCCGCTCGTCTTTGCTCTGCAGGCATTATTCGCTTCTGTCTCATGCTCGGAGGCACATTTTCTTTCTTTCTTTATTCTTTCTTTTCCCGATCGGGCCGGGAGGTGGGCAGAGACTAAAGGCGTGAAGCCTGACGAGGTCTCTGCCCCCTTTACAGTTCTAACACAGCAGTGTAGGGTACATAGATTTTTAAACACGAAAAATAGAGAGAAGAAGCTATAAAATCCTATACAACTCAGAAACAAAAAAAACAGGATCAATCAATTATCCCACTATAGATTTTTCAGCAAAGAAAGATAAAAAACAAATTAGTCAGAAACATGTTTTAACAATTTAAAAGCGAAATATGGACATGATTTAATAAGTACACAATACACACATATCAGAACGCAATGTCACTGCCCACCAGAAGTGTCTTTAGTCTTTTTTTGAATTGGAGTATATTGCAGTTAAAATCAATTTGATCTTCTGTATTATTCAAAATTTTTGCGACTTGGAAGCTTGTCGTTTGTTTTCCGTAATTGGTACGTATTTTTGGAGGTCGTCTGATTCTATGTCTAAGTGTGTGATAGGTTGTGTTTTCTGGCGGAATTGCGAAGAGTTTTTTTGTGTGTATTATTTGTAACAATTTAAAATAATAAATTTGATTCACTTTAAGTAGGCCATATTTGCTGAATAGCGGTTCAGTTGGGAGATCTTGAGGCTTACCTTTATAATTTTCAAATAGTCGTAGAATTTTTTTTTTGTAAGATGATCAACCTATTATAATTGGTTACCGATGTCGTGCCCCAGACTAAAATGCAATAACACAGTTTAGAGTAAAATAAAGCGTAATATATATTCTTTTTTAGCCACAAAGGTATGAGATTTCTTATTTTATAAATACATCCAATGGCTCGGGATAGCTCAGAGCTCAGCTTATTTATGTGCGTGTTCCAACTTAACTCCCGATTGAACCACACACCAAGAAATTTTTGTTCAGTAACCTCCTCTATAATTTTATTTTCGAAATATATTGTCATCTTAGTGTTGTCGCACCTATTAACGGGAGTGAAAATTATATATATATATATTTTTTTACGTTTAGTTGTAATTTATTATTTTGAAGCCACACTGATAGATTGTCCAGATAATTATTTGTCATAGATTCTAAAGACGCTTTAGAGGTTGAAGCGAAAAACGCGTTAGTGTCGTCTGCGTACATGACAAGCTCAGGGGATCCCAAAATATTAGTGATATCATTCACATAAAGAAGAAATAAGAGGGGGCCCAAAATAGACCCTTGCGGAACACCGTACTTTATTTTGAGTGTATTAGAAGAATTGTTGTTAATATAAACATATACTGCATGCGATTTTGGAGGTAGTTTTTTATTAAAGTCAAAGCAACCCCACGTATGCCGTACCTTTGAAGCTTAATTAGTAATATGTCATGCTGGATCGTATCGAAGGCCTTTCTAAAATCTAGGAATAAGCCTAAAGTGTATAATCTATTTTCAATATTGTTTATTATCTTATCCTTTACTTCTACAAGTGCCTGCTCTGCAGATTTAGATTTTTGAAAGCCATATTGACATTTGTTTAATACATTGTGTCTGGAAAAAAATTGTCTAGTCTAGAATTTATAACCCCTTCAAATATTTTTGAGAAAATTGGCAAAACCGAGATTGGTCTATAATTCTGTAGAAGGTGTTCCCCGCCACCCTTGTAAATTGGAGTAACTCTTGCAATTTTGAGTTCGTTAGGAAATATTCCGGTTTCTAGAGTACGATTGATTACATGCGACAATATATAAGATATTTGTTGGGAGACATATTTGACAGGCCTTGGCTTAAAGTCGTCTACGCCAGCTGCGGTATTATTTTTAATTTTATTTATAAGCCCTTCTACTTCATATGGCGTAGTTGGTAATAGCATTATTGTGTTTGATAAGGAAGTCATTGCGTCTGTGACACAGCATTGCGAAGCATCTTCGTGTTCTGGTGGTGAACCAACGTCAACAAAATGCATATTCATTAGATTCGCCATTTCTTGTCCACTCACGTTCCTGCCGTTGATAGCGACACTTTGCGTTCCTTGCACGCGTCTTTTCCTATCAGTAATTTCGTTCACAGTTTCCCACATCTTTCTAGGGTCATTATGTACTTGAAAATATATTAATGCGAATAGCATTCTCTGGATACTTCACGCACTTTCGTCTATGTATCTATCTGGCTATCTAACCTCTTACGCCGCGGGTCGATAAATAAATAAAAAAGACCGGCGCCCGGCTGGGATTCGAACCGTTGACCCTTTGATCAGCAGGCAGACGCGCTAACCACAGAGCTATAGAAGGCAGTCATTCAACGCACTCTAAACAGCTTGTTTATATCTTTACCATAGACGCAGGCTGCGCTTGCCATGCACGAGGGCTCATTCCGCTCTCGTGAGGCTGAGCACGGCCGCTAGCTCACCCTCTCCCGCGCTCGGGAGAGGGTGATGTAGCGGCCGTGCTCAGCCTCACGAGAGCGGAATGAGCCCTCGTGCATGGAACGCGCGCTCACTGGTAGCTGTGACAGCGCTGTAAAGCGCGTCCTATGGTAAAGATATAAACAACCGTTTAGAGTACCGTTGGTTGACGACTAGCTGAGACGCCAGAAAGTCTGGTCGGTACCATTTTGAGTGTTTGTGCGTATGGCGCGTGCTTTGCTCGCCTTCCTAAGTGACACAAACGCACGTGCTGGGCTGCGGAGATCGTGCGCACGGGCTGTGAAAGTGTCAACAAATTTAGAATCGCCTCAAGAGTGGGCTGGCGTATCCATGAGTGTGCCGGCCACCTGACGAACGCGCATAACTCCGCACCGTCTTGATCGCTATTCGCATTAACGTAGATATATCATTCCCAAAGGATGGGTTCTGCTGATTTTTTGATAATATTCGGATTTGGCCTTTTTAAGATCGGTGTTCATATTTATTCCTTGTTTTTTTTTAAAATTCGATGAGAAGATTTCGGTTCCTACATTTAATAAAATTATGGTACATGCTATCTTTTATTTTAATACGTCTGTATAAGTCATTTGTAATCCAAGGTTTTCGTACATTATTTTGACGACTATTTACCTGAATAAGCGGAAAAGCAACGTCATAACAAAGCTTAAATTTATTTGAAAAAAGTGCATACGCAAGGTTGGGGTCACGTTCCAAAAGGACGTTCTCCCAGTTTGTTTGCTCAAGCAGGACACAAAAAGTTTCCAGTGATTCTTCATTTATGCGTCGGTAAGAGTAAATATCGCGTTTCGGTGTATTTTTGCCACGAAAGAAAGACGTCAGACAGAAAACTGGCATGTGGTCGCTTATATCTTGTGTAAATACGCCAGATGTGGCTTCCCTAGCGTTGAGATTAGTTATACATATATCTATTGAACTAGAAGTTTCTAAAGTCACTCGGGTGGGCAGTGTCACAGCGCTAGTACATCCCAAGCAGATAAGAGATTATTCATTTTTATTACGTAACTATTACGTAACGTAACTAACCAGCGCCCTGTCTTTCAGTATCAAGCAAGGGCCAGATGCTGCGACAATCTTTGGAACGACAACGCGCATGACAAGTTTACTGCTGAAGCACCGGCCACCTACCGGATGGATGGATGGATGGATGAATCCGGCTGAGCCTTTTGGATCGGGCGGTAGCTTACGCCACCTAGCCATTTGTGTTTCACCATTTAAGCTTAGAATATTTAAATGTGAAACTATATTTACTCCGCGCTGAAAAGAAAGTGAGGCTATACAACCCCCCAATTGCCATCAGTTAATAAGGAAATACCTAGTTTTCTCTCGCTTTCTGCCACCATTCACTCAATCTTTGCCAGATGATGCCAGTGATCGTACTGCGCGGCGCCTGGTGGCCGTTTCTGAAACCATTTGCCAGAAATTGAAACTCCAACATGCAGGGAATGAGGCTTCATCGCAAGCTACAAATCGAAGAAACGTTGCGGTCATACCCTACATACATGGACTCACACACAACCTAAACAAGATTGCCGGGAGGCATGATATTCAGGTTCTGTGCTCGGCACCAAACAAGGCGTAGCCCATGTGCCGCAAAACTAATTAAAGCACAATCAAGAAAAGAAACAATGCACAATTGCTCACAGGACGCAGTACACCCCGTTCCGAAACTGGCGTTGGGTACCACATACCACTTTCCTGTGGCAGGTGCTCCATAGGACAAAATGGGGCGAACGATCGAGCTAGGGAACACGCGGCTTCTGTTGAAGGAACATCGGCCGGACATCTCTTTGCACACTGCCGGTCCTGCAAGCACACTCTAATTTTAACAACATCACCATTATAGGGCGGCACAGGCGCATATGACGTGACGTAATTGTAGCCCTGGCCATCGAAGACAGTGGTCAAATGTGCGTGCACCCTGTCTATCACAATCCACGCGAGAAAAGACAGTACCAGGGGTGTGGCACGAGACCGCATAACACCTAAAGGGTGCAGCGCCGAGACACGGGGGTGGCTTTTATCACTAGCTGTAGTGAAAAGGAAAAAGGAAGACTGAGAGTCAGCGGGGTGTATGTCTTTTCCTTTCACGGTTTTTCTAACTGGTAATTGTTCAACTGATCCTATTCGATTATGTACCAACTAGCTCAAGTCAAACCTGTTGTAGGCGCCGAGCGCCAAGAAGAGAAGAAGAGGAGCGCAAGGTCGGGTAGCGCGCGACACTCGACTGAGCGTGCAGCACGGCCGACGATCTCGGTGGGTACCGAAGATATCCCTCATAGCGTTAGATATTGTAAAGTGTAAATAGTGTAAATAAATGTGTAGGACCTACATTTGGTCTCTACATATTTGGTGACCCGGCAAGGCACGCATTCTTCAGCGTTTCCGCCGCCCTCATACGAGACATGGCTACTGGACAACCCAGCGGAGATGTCGGTGCGGTTCGTCTTCGACTCCCACAGTTTTGGCCATCTGACCCCCTCCTATGGTTCGCTCAAGTGGAGGCTCAGTTTTCCGCAGCAAAGATCACGGGACAACTGACGAAGTTCCACCAAGTCATTGCAGTTTTGTCACCAGAAGTCGCAACAGAGGTCCGGGACCTTATTCTCAAGCCACCAAATCAGAACCCGTACGACACCCTCAAAGCGGAACTGGTGAGAAGAACGTCCATTTCCGAACAACGACGACTACAGCAACTGCTGACAACGGAAGAACTTGGCGATAAAACGCCATCCCAGATGCTTCGACGCCTCCAGCAACTGCTTGGTGACTCTTCTACGACATTTGACCCTTCGCTTCTTCGAGAGCTCTTTCTCCAGCGGCTACCGGCGACTGTCAGGATGGTGCTAGCACCAACAACGAACATCACCATCGAAGCTTTGGCAGAGCTCGCGGACAGAGTCGTTGAGGTAGCCTCACCGGCTATATCAACGGTTGCTACAGACTCTCTGGCTGTTAGCAGGTCGCAGCAAGAGAACAGCGACACAAGAAAACCTCTGGTCCCAGATGTCATCGAGGACCTGCGGATGCAGATCAACCAGTTGACAACGCAAGTGGCCGCACTCATGACCGCTGCTCCATCTAGATCTCGCCAGCGTTCAAGGTCTCGTTCTTCACAGTTCGGACGTTCCCCACCACGACCCGGATCCCCTCCACCAGGTATCTGCTGGTACCACTGGAAGTTTGGGAACAAAGCACAAAAATGTCGAGCTCCATGTACGGCGTCGGAAAACGGCCCAGCGCGCCACTAGAGGCGGCTAGTCGGAGCGCTCACTCTACCTCCCGCCTGTTTTTTGTCACAGACAAAAACTCTAAACTACGATTTCTGGTAGACACGGGTGCCGAAGTGAGCATTCTCCCCGCGCCGCCTAGCATATCCCCGAGCAAGAGACAGCCATGTACACTACAGGCAGCCAATAAGACACCTATTCCAACTTATGGCGAATCTTCCCTCACCCTCGACATAGGGCTTCGCCGAACCTTCCGATGGATATTTCTCGTCGCGGCTGTCTCTTACCCGATACTCGGCGCAGACTTCCTTCGTCACTACGATCTCCTGGTAGACATGCTTCATCTTCGGCTAATAGATGACACCACTCGCTTGACTGTGCAAGGCATTGAAATGAAGTCGTCACTTCTTCCGTCGATCATCCCTGATCCTCCTCTTTCACCCTACGACAACCTTCTCAACGAGTTCAAGTGTCTAACATGTCCCAACAACTTTTCCCGACCCGTACCACATGACGTGACCCACCATATCGTAACGACGGGTGCTCCCACCTATGCTCGACCACGACGACTTGCTCCAGAACGTCTGAAGATCGCCAAGGCAGAGTTCGAACACATGCTGGAATTGGGCATCATTCGTCCTTCTTCGAGTCCATGGGCCTCGCCTCTGCATATGGTACCTAAAAAGAGCCCGGAGACTGGCGACCTTGCGGCGACTACCGTGCCCTAAACAACGCCACACTACCAGACAGGTATCCGATACCACACATCCAGGACTTTTCGCTATCCCTTCACGGCTCAACCATTTTTTCGAAAATAGATCTCGTTAAGGCTTACCACCAGATACCGGTAGAACCTGCAGATGTTGCTAAGACGGCCATCACGACACCGTTTGGGCTGTTTGAGTACCTTCGAATGCCCTTCGGACTCAGAAATGCCGCCCAAACCTTCCAAAGGTTCATCGACACCGTCCTCAGAGGATTGCCTTTCTGCTTTGCCTATGTCGATGATCTCCTAATCTTCAGTCGAAACGAGACTGAACACATCCAACATCTGCGACTACTTTTCCAGCGCCTCGCCGATTATGGTGTTAACATCAACAAAGGAAAATGCCAACTCGGGGCATCACATCTAGAATTTCTAGGCCACGAAGTAGATCAACACGGCATACGGCCCCTTCCAAGTAAAGTGCTGGCGATCAGCAATTTCCCAACACCCACAACCATCCGCCACCTTCGCGAGTTCCTTGGACTGGTGAACTTTTATCGGCGATTTGTTCCCCAGAGCGCTGAGATTCTGTTGCCCCTCACTTGTCTGCTGAAAGGGACCAAGACACCCTCGTCTCCTGTGCAGTGGACACCGATCGCAGAACAAGCTTTCAGCCGAGCGAAGCTGGAACTAGCAAATGCGACGCTTCTGTCACATCCCCAGCACAACACTCCAACTAACATCATGGTAGACGCCTCCGACGTCGCCGCAGGAGCAGTCTTACAACAACTAATCGGCACTGTCTGGAAGCCAATTGCTTTCTTTTCAAGACAACTGACGTCGGCAGAACAACGTTACAGCACTTTCGGACGTGAGCTGTTAGCAATATACACTTCAATCCGCCATTTTCGAAATTTTCTTCAAGGAACAGAGTTCTTCGTGCTCACAGACCACAAGCCCCTCACGTATGCTCTACAAAATGGCACAGACGCACACTCACCTCGCGAAACACGGCACTTGGCTTATATTGCCGAATATACGACCGACATCCGCCATGTCAGAGGCATCGACAATCCTGTTGCTGACGCTTTGTCCCGGAGCACTCCAATTTCCTGCGGACTTGGTTTCCCTCCTGCTGTCGACTATGACGCAATAAGCCTTGCACAGCAGCAGGACCAAGAACTTAAACATCTACGCGAATTCCCTGGTCGGCTTGCCTTCGAGGAGATTACTTTACCTTCATCCACCACAGGAGTAGTCTGCGACGTCTCGACCGGTACACCAAGACCATTCATACCTGCTAACTTTCGAAGGCAAGCTTTCGACTCCGTACACGGCTTATCTCATCCCGGTATTCGTGCCACTCAACATCTAATGACTGAACGCTTCCTCTGGCCCGGAATCAACAAAGATGTCCGAAGCTGGACTCGAACCTGCATTCACTGCCAAAAATCGAAGGTCCAACGTCACACTTCTGCACCGCTACAGGCATTTCCAACCACGAGAAAGCGCTTCGACCACATCCACATCGATATCGTGGGACCCCTACCACCATCTGAGGGCTACCGATATCTTCTTACATGCGTGGATCGGTTCACCCGCTGGCCAGAGGCATTTCCCATTCAAGATATCCGAGCAGACACCGTGGCACGCACTTTCGTTCAAGGATGGGTGTCCCGATTCGGCATCCCATCTACTCTCACAACGGACCGGGGACGTCAATTCGAATCCGCGCTCTTCCGACAACTTCTATCACTCTTGGGAACAAAACGAATACGAACGACCGCCTACCACCCTTCCGCAAATGGTCTCGTCGAACGTTTTCATCGCTCATTGAAAGCGGCGCTGATGGCACAATCCAACCCAAATAACTGGAACACAAGCTTGCCGATCGTCCTCCTTGGACTTCGGGCTGCTTTGAAGCAAGACCTCGGCTACAGTCCAGCCGAGTTGGTATACGGCTGTACCCTACGCCTACCCGGAGAATTTTTCACATCTGGTATGGAAGAGCCAGCTCCTGATCCTATGACATATGCCAATCAGCTGCGAACGATAATGCGAAATCTCCGACCCACATCACCCCGTAAGCAAGCACGACGCTCCAGTGTACGTATCGAACGACCTTGACACGTGCAGCCACGTATTTCTACGCAGGGACGGCTCTAAAAGATCGCTTCAACAACCATACACCGGGCCGCATAAGGTGCTTACAAGAGAAGCCAAGACTTTTACAATCGACTACAATGGACGCCCAGAAACCGTCTCCATTGACCGCCTGAAACCCGCTCATCAGGAACCGCTTTGTAATCCGAACCATGCCATTCAGGTTTCCACCATTCCCGCTCGACCGACCACTGATCACCACTGCCTCACCTCACACCGATCCCCTCGATCTGATCAAACCTACACAGAACACCTCCAATGCAAACAAGCACCTCAAGAATCCAACAGACCCAGCTCTGCTTATTCCGAAAACAACCGCAGAGACTCCGGTCAGTTTGGATCTAGACAATCAAACTCTCCGTCAAACACGACGACTATTATTCACCGCAACCAAACAAGCACAGCGCGATTCCCTCCTAGCTCCGCCTCGTCAAGTGACGTGGTGTTTACCACCATCCTACGGTCATGCTGGGAACGCGGGAGAGAGAGAGAGGAGGGAGAGTATTGTAGGCGCCGAGCGCCAAGAAGAGAAGAAGAGGAGCGCAAGGTCGGGTAGCGCGCGACACTCGACTGAGCGTGCAGCACGGCCGACGATCTCGGTGGGTTCCGAAGATATCCCTCATAGCGTTAGATATTGTAAAGTGTAAATAGTGTAAATAAATGTGTAGGACCTACATTTGGTCACTACACTGTAGTACAACTTACGTATCACCCAAAATTATGGAACATATAGCATCTACTCCCATCTGGCGCGTTTTTTTTTTTGGGGGGGGGGGAGTTTATAATTTTGGTTATTCGTCGCAACATCGATTCAGGAAAGGGTTTTCATGCGAAACGCAATTTGCCGAGTGATTTGCATATGAACCTCAGTAACAGCATTCAAACAGACGTCATTTTTCTTAGATTTCGCTAAAAGCATTGGACACGGTTCCCTAGGGACATCTAATGATAAAACATTCCCAACTTAGCTTAGACTGTCAGATACTAACCTGGATTGGCAGTTTCTTGCAAGATCGGAAACAGTTTGCACTCATTGATAACCATTCATCTCATTACGTACTCGTCTCCTCCGGCGTGCTCCAGGGCACGGTCTTGAGGCCCGCTTCTTTTCTTGATTTATATTAGTGACTTGTGTTCTTCTATTTCCTCCGATATCCGCCTGTTTGCCGACGATTGTGTTGTGTAGCGTGACATTACTATTGAGACAAATCGGGTATTACTTCAAAATGATCTCAACACTGCTCATACATGGGGCCACCTCTGGCAAATGTCATTAAAGATTAATCAGTGTACGTTAGTTTCATTCATCGACCTTTTAACTCACTGACCTACAGCTATGCTCTCAATGGGACCATCATTCCATCAGCATCGAGTTATAAATACTCAGGGTTACACTTCTATAGCAACCTATCTTAGGCATTCATGTTAACCACGTCATCTCCGAATGTAGCCGGTAAACGTTACGTAAACATTACGTTTACCGGATGTAATCGGTAAAAGCAGTCTAAGATAAACATTACCTCAGATTCGCACCATCGAACCTATAACTTGCAGCCTACAAAACGTTCATTCAACCAAAGCTAGAGTATGCTGCCGACATATATGGGACCCATGCTAGAATTACGTTAGTCGTCAACCAGAATAAGTTTAAAATGGCGCAGTTAGGTTCATGTTCTCTAATTATTTACGCGAAAGACGACGTGTCACGGGTTTAAGAGAGCGTGTAGATTTAGATGATCTATCATTTAGACAAAGGTTTTTTACACTATCACTGTTTCACAAGTTCTATTATCGTTTTCAACCAAATGCACCATATATCACCCCATCTCCACAGATTCCCTATCGTACAGGTCATCAACTTAATGTAGTGCGCCCAAAGACAAAAAAAGGAACCTCGTCCGCTTCATTTTTTCCGCGCGCAGCTAAAGAGTAAAATTACCTTCCCCACAGCGTTGTTTCTTTATCTAACCAAATTCACTTCAAAAAGCAGCTGAGCTAAACTATGCTCCCTGCTGCTTCATAGTCAACAAGTGTTCTTACAGTGTCTTAATCGTTTTTGTTCGGTTTTATCTGCCCATATAGCTATCTTGTGTCACCTTTTCTTTATATTGTTCCTGCTTACTTTTTTTCTAACTAAGACGAGTAATTTTACCTTCTGTAATGCCCTCCCTGAAAGGGTCTACGAAGTCCAAGCCAACTGCGACGTTGGCTTGGATTTTGTGTGTGCGCAAGTAAGAGCGAGTTAGAACACATAAGAGAAAATAACTCTTGGCTTTAAGGGAACGTGGGAAGTTGTTTAGAAGAGCGAATGCGTTATTAAAATCTAACGCTAATAATAATAATAATAAAACTTTGAGAGGGACGTCATAATCTGAACACCGAGACAAGCAGAAATGAAATACAGACAACTCCAAAGGTGTCGCCTTGTCCTTTATTTTATTTCTTCTTTTCTCAGGGTTTCGATTGTGATATTTCCCAACTAGCCCCTGCATACTTTCGCTCCTTTGAGAGGGAGTAGCGTAGAAGTGTGACTACACCGTGGGTGCAACTGAGGCGTGTGACAGGAACCACGGAGGACAACGCCGATGGGCGCGCAGACAGCTGGTGGAGGACACTTCTAATCAGTTCTACTCTGATCTAATTTTTTGAGGGACGTTACCCAGATAATAGTTTCTGCTTGATATTTTAGAACAGACAGCCGAAGAGTAGCTAGGCTGAATAAGTCGGTTTTCTAAGCAACATTTTTTTTTACATCTATAATTAACTAGCAGACTCAAAAACTTTTAGCCTTTCCACTCTGGTGAAGAAGGAAGACCAGCGGACCTGTACAATGGAGAGTAATGGCCGGCCGCAAGTCGGCAAGCCAGAGTGCAGAGCTACCGCCATCTATGAGCGACGGCGGCAACCAGATACGTGGCTTGCCGCCGTCGCTCATAGATGGCGGTAGGTGCCCAGAGTTCGGTGTCTTCATTTCTTTGCGGGAAACACGATCCTGGGGAAACTAGCCCTTAACAGCTCCGCTGTAATAAACCACAAAGTCGGACACAGCGAAGCAAAATTTCATGCAGTGCATGCACCTTTGCAGTGAGCGATGAATTCTCTTGGAGCACTTGCTTTACAGCAATGCCGGCAGCCACCGCACACTCAGCGATCAGGTTGTGGCCGCAGGCATGTCCGATGTCAGGAAGGGCGTCATATTCGCGCATGAAAACGACCACTGGTCCTTCACCTGGTCAATGGGAAACAACATGCGTGTAAAGCAAATGAAAGTTCCCCGACACGTGACTGCACGGAGTACGGTAGAAAAAGTAAAACCCTGTTTTTTTATTTCACGCTAAATACAATACGCATCGCAAAAACCTGAAGCTCCGTGTAAATCGGCCGCCAGCGGCTGTTTATACGGAGCTTCAGGTTTTTATACGTATAGAATGCGAAAATGTGAGGACATGACCTTACCTGCATGAAAGGTAAAACAGTAAAGCAAAACTTTTATTATCAGAAGTCCACCTGGGCCTAATATTCCTCGTTACAAAAAATGGCATGCCATTATGAGCATTTGCTAATTGTTTTCCGTAAAAAAGCAAAAACAAAAAAACGTCCGCATCAAAGCTAACTCGCTCTGGTAACTTTATTGTTGCAAAACTAAATGCGACAGACACCTACAATGTCATTTCTTGGTTTAAACAATGCTGGGCTTAGGTGGGCGTCGGCTCATATAGAAATGTAGTTTTACTGTTTTAGCTTTTCTTACAGGTAACGTCATTTTCCAAAACATTCGCGTTCTATCACTGTTTAAATTCATACGGAGTTTCAGCTTTACACGCCTCGTAGTGTATGTCATGCGGGCGCGAAAATCAAGGTTTGGTTTTGTTGCTGCTGTAGCAACGTGACGCAAAGATAAACTTGTCATTTTAGTAGGACACTTTGGTCAGTGACCGCTTAATAAAAAAGGCCTGCCTTATTATGTTTTCGTTCTTCGTATCGGCTATAGTCGGTTACCAAGTCAAGAAGATAGGGAGAAGCGCCTCCCATAATCGTGATGCGACCGTTTGAAATCCATCACCGCAGTCGAAAGAATAGTTCCCTGGAAGGCACCCCTTGTTCCGCTTTCAGATGGATAGATAATGGCTACAGAGTGATGCCAACTTGGCTTCAACCCCCCCCCCCCCCCTTTTTTGTTTTTGGGAGAGCGACCTTTGTATTTATTGGAGAGGAAACCGAGCTTCATGAAAGTGGCCTCTTGTATCCACGGACGGGGGAAGCTAATCCTTTAAAGTCGTTTTTGTTTCCATCGGGAAACAAAAACGACTTCCCTCTCGCGGCTTCCACAACGCCAAGTCAGAGGTCGAAAGATAAAGCAAATATTCAAAGCAACGGGAAAACCCTCTCCCGCGTTGGCCACGACGTCACGGAAACGATGGGACGCTATTGGATGGGGAGGTGGCGGAGGGGTATATGATTCCCAGGGTGAGGGGCATTTGCCGCTACCTTCTTGACTTGCGGAGCGATAACAAGACCCGCCCTGCCTTCCTGAAACTGTCACATGGCTGTAGCTACCATAGATCCGTCCAACGGATCCGCATTTCGCTAATGTCAGAAGGAACACATGGCTAGAGAATTAGAGTGACGATGTGGGCGATGTGGGCGAGTTGGTCCATGTTCAAGCAATAGACAGCACGCAAAACAACAAAGACGGGAGGGAAGAAGTACGCAGGTCGAGATATAAAAAAAAAAAACAGCGCAAAAAGGACGGGACACAAAGTAGAAGAAGGACACAGGACATACGCTGAGTAGAAGTAGAAGACAAAGTAGAAGGACACTTACGTGTCCTTCGTCTACTTTGTGTCCTGTCCTTTTGCGCTGTTTTGTTTTAATATGTCGTTCAACCAACCAGCCCAGCAAGCTATCCTGTTACAGTACACAGGACGAGCGCTCAACTAACAACTAAATATTTGTTGAAAAAAAAAAACGAAGTAAATTACCAAATTACCACCAACGCGCCCAAAGGCTATCTTTTTTTTTTGTGCGCAAGTAAATGGAAGTTTGGTTTAAGTAGGTTTGTTTTCCCCTGCTTATTTATTTTGTATGCCTCTAACTCCCTGGCCTGCCTGCTCGTAGGAATGCGCTGCGTGTGCGAATGCTTTCGAATTCCTCCACGTAAGTAGTCTTAAGTGTCCGTATTTTTATTAAAAAAACGCTTCAACGATTTCTCTCTCCCCCTTTTCATTCGTTCTTTTAACAAACTTTGTCGAATCTACAAGCGGTTCGAAACCGCGACGCTTACAATGCCCCCTCCCCCCCCCCGCTTCCTTCCCGATATGTTATGTACAGCAAGCCTGTGCTCCCTCGCCCCCTCATTAAAACGACGTCCCGCCTGTCCGATATAAACACGACACCAACTGAAAGGAATTTCGTAGACCGCTTTCTATAGATGCGACCACAGCTAAAAGGAATTTCGTAGACCACTGTGGTCTACGAAATTCACTTTCAGATCGATGGTCGTGTTTTATATCGGATATGAGCGCAGTGCGACAAGCTCGCTCTGTACATAACGATTCGGGGGGGGGGGGGGCACATCGCTGAGCATTGTAAAGGCCCGTTCACACAGACTTCGTTGAACTCCGACCGAGCTGAGACAAGACCGATTGTCAAGCCTCTTAGGATGGCTTACGACCAGATGCGCGTGGTCATATGCCGTTACTCAAGGCTTAAAAAGGCTCGACGTACACCTAAGCACTTCTTATGAGTTGTGAATGCACAAGCATGAATGTTGTTCTTGCGCGCGTTCCCGTGAAATCGAAGCGCCGCGCCCCGGCGCGCTCTGGCGGACTGAAGCGCCTCGGCCAATGGGTGCCTCGTTCCTTGAAACTATGACGCGCGCTATCCACTGGGAGCCCTATCCATCAGATTTCGGCTCCACTTGGAGAGGGGAATTTATTCGCCGTTTGGCTCGGCTGTGTGCGCGGCTTCAATGCTGGGAGCCTTCAGGTCGCGGCTTCGCTTCGCTCCATTGGGAGAGGGGAGTTTAGCTGCCGTTGGGCTTCAGAGCTGATGACGTCGGCTCGTTCCATAGGACAGTTAATGCTTCGCATTAAAACCGGTCTTGTCTCAGTCGGTCGTAGTCGAGCGGAACTGTGTGAACGAGTCCATAAGCGTTGCGGTTGCGAAACCGTTTTAGATTCGACGAAGTTTGCTAACAGAGCGAATGAAAACAGGGAGAGAGAAATCGTTGAGGCTTTCTTTTTCAAAAACGCGGGTGAAAAGTGTGTGAGCAATAAGGAATTGTCTTATTTAGATGGCTTAATATAGGACTGTCGATATGTTATCGGTTTATGGCGACTGTTATCGGTATGGTGAACGACGGTCTCGGTGAGTGAATGTTTTTTAGAGCGCAGCTCTTAGGCGCCCGTTTTCGGCTTGAGCGGCGTCGGCGTCGCCGTCGGCGTAGACTGCGAGGTGCATTGCGGGAAACATCCCCATAATGCACTGCCAATGGGTGACGCGCACGTTGTATTATGGGACGTTTCCCGTAATGCACCGCGCAGGGAAGGAGGAGGAGGAGGGGAGAGAGGAGGGGAGGAGGAGAAAGAAGAGGAGGAGGAGGGAGAGGGGGAGGCGAGGAGCACGGGAGGAGTAGATGAGGGAGCGGAGGAGGGAGAGGGTACGGATGAGGAGGAGGGGCATAGCCTCCTCTCCGTACCCTTCCCTTCTCCTCCTCAAGAGCTGCGCTCTAATTCGGCTTTACAGGGAGTTGCAAACGTCTTTCATTTTTTTCTTCAATAAATTCAGTTGTAAATGGCGTTTGTCCTTGTAGTACATGTTTCTTGTTTCGTCCGTGTTTCAGTTCGCGCTTTTAACCTTTTAAATTGTGTGAAACAACTACACTCGCTGGGCAGAGATACTCCAAAAAGTATTCGGGAATACAAATACTGAGATACATGTGTTTTAAGGCCCAAAATACAGATACTGAGATACATTTGTCTTTTATGCAACGGGATATCCCTGAGATACTTCTGCAAAAACGGCGAAAAAGTATTCCGGAATACAGATACAGATACTTATAGAAATACATTTGTTCCCGAACGGTGCTACGTGGGGAGGGTGTAGTTCGTGGCGAATGCGAATGGTAATTTATGCTTGTGCTCCTCTTTTTGTGCCATTTTATGCACTTCCCCTTACCTCGAACTCTTTATTTATCATTAATGCCGCTAAAAAAACATGTCACCCCCGTTGAACCACATAGTTACAGAACGGTAAAGACTGCGTACCATGCTTGACAAAAGGCGTCTGCCCGAAATGAACCCTGTTTTGCCGTGAGGGCGCATCTCAAACTGTCGTCTTATATGCTTCTGAGTCACCCATAGTGTGGGGAGATTGGACAACAGGGCCGTACTTTTTCTCCACTCAACTCCTTTACAGCGTTCGCTCTGCTAAATTGGAAAGAGTGAGGGCTTTGTGAGAGGAGCTGATTTTGTTATTCTTGCAAGTAACCTTCTTTAAACCACAGTTTTTTTTTAATGTTGGTGACTGAGATGGATCATGTTATAGGGCGGGTTCATATTATAAATTCTGAAGCAACTTGCACCAAACAGATGTTTTTATCTTTTAAATTTATCTTAAAAAGTGCAACAAATGTAACGAGATACCTAAGTCTGGCAAAGTATCGCGATACAAGCGATACATTGTAAATGTATTTCACTACTGAGATACAAATACATTTTTCAAATGTATCTCGATACAGAGATACAGATACTCGAAAGTATCTCTAAGATACTATCGCGATACATTTGTATCGCGATACTGCCCAGCCCTGCACCCAACCAAAGTTTTATTGCTTCACCTGTCAACGACTATAGAGGCATATAAAATAAATAAGCAGGGGAAAAACGGATGCGTACGCCGAAATTCTGTTTACTTGCACAAGAAAGAGATAGCCTACTTGGGTACGTTTGGACACTATGGTGACTTGGGTGGTTTCCTTCCTTGGGTGTTTTACAATAAATATTTAGTTGTCAGTTACGGACAACCACCCAGTTATCCTTATGGAGTGAAGGGCTGATTATTAGGACACGTTTTCTGCGGACACAGCATTTGCTGTACCGGAAGTGGAGGATTTCATCCAATAGCCGTCTGCTTTGGCACGTCTTTTTCTTCTTTTCTCTTTTCGTGGGCTAAGGTTTTGCTCTGCTTGCGTCTTTGGACAGAGGCTTGTAGCCTGCTCACCACGTGGGTCCGTACGGCCACTCACACGCTCTGCTGGCTTTGGTCGAGGCCTGCGCTATTGTTGTCGGTCCCCCAATATCCAGAAAACAAGAGAGGGAGCAGACGGCAGAGAAAAGGCGAAGAGGAAAGCCGTGGCGTTTGCGTGGCTGATGTCCTCACTGAAAATGCGCGCGCGCTCTGCAAACAGGACAGAGTAGGTGTCCTACTGTGTCCTGTTTGGACTAGCCCCTTTAGTGCACCGGCTTGATTGTGTTTTTTCACGCTCATCGTTGCTTTTTTGAACTGTTAAAATATTTCTTTATGATACTCCTGCTCCAACTTAGTAACGATTCCTCTATCCACACCGTCAATTATAAGGTAAAAGTTCAAAAATATATGAACCGATGCCATGCAATATTAACTTTTTTTTTAATATATTTCTGTGTTCAACTTATTAAGTACACAGTCAAGAAGGTTTTATGCATTGGACCTCCTCAGAAATTTGTTTTCCTAAATATTGTTAATGTGATATACGTCGACATTTTTAAATACAAAGCTAGAGAACTCAGGAATTGTGGTTTTAGCTTTGGTTGTAATACCTCAAACGATAAAATAATTTATTTTTCGAATTGCAATGTTAATTACGTAGATGGTACTATCAATGCTAATGACCCATACTAATTCATGACAATCAAACAGATGAGGTTTAAACTATATAAACATTCACAAAAATGTAAATCCGAGCGCGCCGGAAACGAATGATTAAAAATAGAACAGTGCTAGTTGAAATTTGTGTGGAAAATAAGCGTAGGAAAGCATATACTTTAGTGTAAACCGCTTTAGTAATCTTCAGAGCTGGCATTTGCATTCGAATAAAAGTGATAGGACGACAAGTTATTTTGCATCTTGTTTCGAATGTCTTTCTGTTGCGCTAACCGCATTTCATTTCTAATACATAATAAAAAAACTGAAATATTTTCGAATTTAAATGTCAGCACACATGGTTGTAATATAGCCTATACCTCCTTGCTAATATCTGGTACTTGATAATTGATTTGTTCACGACAAAAGTTATATTGAAGAGAAAAAAGATTACAAATTGCCTTGCGATCGTGTTGCAACGTGAAACGTTCTTGGTTTAGCGCTAGTAATCTCCAAGCATTTCTTCTCGCGCTCTTTCATCCAGGACTCTCCACTCTTTTCCACCCCACTGACTCCTCTCCACCCCATTGCCCGCTAAATTCAGCTGGGAAAATTACGACACATGTCTTGATGTGGCGTCTCGTACACACAAATTCAGTTTCGCTCTAAATTTCTCTGCTAAATTTAGCGGGAAAATTCCCTGTTACGCTTTTTTAGGCTTCACTTAATCTGAAAGCCTAGCCTATAAACGTTTCACGTTAAAAGCATCCCTTATGAATATGTGTTTTATTTGTTGGCCTTCTTGCTTGAGACGATTGCGTCTCTATCATCTGAGGCATTCCAGTATACAATATCGCTATAAATAACAAAAGCACCACCGTCCTTTTTTATAAATTTGATATTGCCTTAAAGTCTTCAGAAAAGAAGCCTTGAACATTCCTACATCACGCTAGCAGCTTTTGGAACTTAAATATATTCTTTTGTTAAGCTGTACACACATTATAATTGAATTAATCGAAATAAAAATTTAGACCAATAATAAATATATTAAACAACACTATTATAAGAGTAAAATATCTTACCACCGAACTCCGCTCGAAATGCTGTTGGTAAGATATAATTCTTCTGTACTGTAAAACCTTCACATTCCAAGAAATCAGCAATTCGTTTGTGGGCCTTGAATTCTTTCAAAGCAGTCTCGGGGTTCTCCCACAGGTATCGGCCAAGTGCGTTAAGAGAATCCGCTTTGTCATCCACAATATCGCTCACAATTTTCATGTAATCAGCCATCTGAAAAAAATATATATATATATTTATATTGCAATGTTTCTAACATACATGTGTTTAATGTGTCGTTTTTTATGAGAAAATCGCCATGAACAAGCGTCGTGAACGATGTCAGGAACAAGCGTGGAACGAACGTCATGGACTAGCGCTAATAACGAGCGTCACATCGAGCGTCATGAACGAGGGACACGCTAGGTGCGTTCATAATAAAGCTTGCCAAATTTAGCTCGTAAATTAACGTCGTGGTGACGTCACGTAACCTAATCCCAAATCCAGTTTCCCGCTAAGTTTAGCGGGGAAATCGACGTCATGTCACCTGATGTCACGTGACCAATAAAATAATCCTAGTTTCTACGCTGAAGTTAGTGGGGCAGTTGACGATACGTGACCCACATACCAATCCAGTGACGTCAATTTCCCTGCTAAACTTAGCGGGGAAACTGAATTGGTGTTTAGGTCACGTGACGTCAATTGCCCCGCTAAATTTAGTGGGGAAATCGACGTCACGTCGCCTTATGTCACGTCATCAATGAAATGATAAAATTAATTCGTAATGGAACAGCCCGAATGTTTGCAAGGACAGAGGAAGGAACTGGACAGGACGAGCGCTGACTAACAACTGAAAGGTTTATTATCAGGAAACCACGAAGAAAACATACAACAACACGACTCTCTAATCACGATGGAAATGCGCATGCGCCTCACACAATTGGGTGCTATCTGTTACACAATGTTATATGCGTCATCCCCGATCTAAAACATTCGACGTCACTGTCCAGCAAATTCAAGGAAGCCTGACTCACGCAGGCTGGCCCCTCCTTCTTTATTCTATGAGCTTCAACAATCTCTCGAGCTTTTTGGTCCGATGACGCATATAACATTGTGTAACAGATAGCACCTAATTGTGTGAGGCGCATGTGCATTTCCATCGTGATTAGAGAGTCGTGTTGTCGTATGTTTTCTTCGTGGTTTCCTGATAATAAACCTTTCAGTTGTTAGTCAGCGCTCGTCCTGTCCAGTTCCTTCCTCTGTCCTTGCAAAAATTCGCGCTGTTCCATTATGAATCCATACCAACTCGCCCAGTTATCCTGTTTGATAAAATAAAATTATACCAAAATTCAATTTCTACGCTAAATTTAGAGGAAAAAATAATAAAAACACAAAACATAAAATAGTATAAAAGTAAAAAATAAGCGTGTATGGTGTGTATGAAACACATTCTGGGTTGGAATCCCAACACTTTAAAGGAGTATGGGCAGCACAAAAGCATGCTTTGCAAATTGGTTGGTTAGTCTCAAGACTGGATCGAAACCAGGCAGAGTTATGCAGAGAACATGGAATCTTGTTGCCGGGATGAACATATGTCGTTGTAAACCCGGCCAGCATTTCCTTGGTAACAAAAGAAAAGAAAGCAAAGAAAAAAAAGTGAAGTAGACGAAAGACAAATTAAGCGATGTTTGTGTCTCGGAATTTCTTTGTCCGAGAATCCCGAGAATCTGCTTGCCAACGGACCAAAAATATGCCCAAATATTAAGCCCTCCAGGCTCGATCTTGTCTCTGCGGTGCAGACTGTTGGTAGCAAAATTGGGAAGTAGTACAAGTCTGCGTTTCAGGCTAGGGCCTTCAGAATTTTATCTAGATTGGTTGAAGAGTCATTTCGGCTTGATGTGTGGAACAAAAAAAAAAAAGAAGAAATAAAGCAGGTAAAATATGGACTGGAGTACAAGAACTTGGCTTTGTTGGAAGCAGATAAGACTGGTAGGTACGCCCATGGTCGGACTGGATACGCGCTATCGCTTCTTCCTTCAGGGCCTTTTCAGTCGCGGAAGAAAGCAGCAGCACCATTCAACATAGGGGCGCTGCAAGCCAACTATAGGTTACTTCACATCGCATGCTCAGAGCGAGCTGCTACTTTTTGCATTCCAAGTGCTTAGCTGAAAGGGGCCCAGTTATGGCCGTCACAGAATACCAACTGTAGTAGTCACAGTTCCACCCTCCTACTGAACGGTTGACTCAGGGATGGTCTCTTGTTGTGTTTCGAATCGCCATTCAAACTCTGGGAAGACTCCTGGGCCCGTTTGCTGGCAGCGCTAACCGCGGCTAAAGTTAGCGCAGTACCTAGGAGAGGGATTTTGAAATCATGTTACTGGCTCGGTAGGGATGCGGGGAAACATGGCGGTGCCCCGGTGAGTGAGCGCCGCTCGCTTTGAAACTAATCTGTCGTTGTAGCTGCAATATCGAGCGCGTTAGTCAGCAATGAATGGTGCAGGAAACTTTCGCTTTGCCTTACCTCACTTAAATCGCAAAGCATGAGCAATGACCTCGCCGCATTTTTTAGGTAGTTTTTCGATTCTGGCCATTCCTGAGCCTGAATGAACGCGATAATTGTCGGCATGCCAACGTCTTTGGAAAGTGGATTGCCTTGACAATCGGCCGGGTATTGAAAGCACACAAAAGCAGACAGCGTCCTAATAGACCTCTTTTTAAATTTTTGAAGCACCGAGGTGCATGCTACGAGTGTAGTTACATGCGTTGCACGTGCTGGTGTCTGCAGTAGTAATTGTTCTAAAGCAAAAAGTCTAAAACAAAGTTTGCCTTGCATGCGCGTTCGACAAAGCCTTATTATGATTATTTACTTCGAATCTTTTATTTAAAAAAGGCCAGCGCGCGCGGACCGTAGAATTACACTTCCAGCGTTCTCCTCGATGCTTGGGTAATTTAGAAAAAGGTATATTGGGACGCTGTCTGCTTTTGTGTGCTATCAATACCCGGCCGATCGAGTCGAGGCAATCCGCTTACCAAAGAGGTTTACCAAAGGCCTTTTTGCGGGGTCGGCTTGGTTGTCAAGAGAAGCATAGTGATCCGGCAATGGCTTCTGAAGGAGAAAGCCGTGTACGAAATTGTTCTGGCATGTGGCTTCTCATTGGTCGGTAAGGCCGGGCGCTGTTTGAACAACAAGCTTCCGGAGCACAAAAAAACTGTTAAGGCTTGTTTGGCCAATTCTGAACTTGCGAAACATCTGAACGAATGTCAAAATTGTTATCCAAAATGGACGCAAACAAAAGTGCATAATAAAGAAAACGATCCATTTAGAATGGTGATAAAGGAGTCGCTTCGAATCACAGGCGCAGACAATTGTATAAGCACAACCTCAATGTCTTTGGACACAGCCACACGGTCTTTCTTATCTGCATAGGTTGGCTTCCGTGGGTGAGTTGTTGCGGGCTGACCTTCTTGGGCGGGGGCTTGGTTTTGTGGGGTTAACGGGTGTCGCTTCGGTGTTGGGGTGTGCTCTGCTCTATATAACTCCATGAAGGATATTTATTTTTTATAAAATATTTTAGCCTGCAGCTGAGAAAGGGTTATAGGCTTCTTGCATCTGACGTCCCTGTTTCGGCGAGGAAGAGGAGCCGTTGCGATTGAGACCGTTTTTAATGTCGGCCGGGTGATGGTAACAGAAATCAAGCCCAAAAAAATACCGCCGATCCGGTACCTCTTCTTTCTTTTAGCTCTCTTCTTTTGCACCGTCGTCGTCTTCTTCTAGTTGTAATCCTTGATCTCTTGCAAGATATTTTACATCTCCCCCCCCCGCCCCCTCAGATGTCGTTTAATGAAAGCAATCCTCAAGTGGGTGCAGGAGTTGAATCGGCCTTCTCAGAATCTTGTTTCCTGGTCCTCGGAGAAGGCATGTGCGTACAAGCCCGTCTCGACCGGGGTACGCTATTTCGACCTTACACATTTTCCAGAACGCTCGATGCTTCTTGTCTCCTATCAAAATCAACTGTCCCTCTTTTATCTGGGTACCCCTAACGTCCATTTACAGAAGAGCGCCTCTTATTTCCTTCAGGTACTCCTGATTCCATCTGCGCCACCAGTCTTTCGATAAGCTTTGTTTGGCTCTCCAGGCCTCTCCAATATCAGCGCCCCAATTTGTGCCAGAACTGGGAGGCGCTGTTTTCCGCCAACTATATCCGCAGGTGTGATTGCAATCGGTTCCTCACCTTCGTTGTATGTGTGTGTCAGTGGGCGGTTGGTCATTGCACCCTCTACTTCAGCGGTGAGTGTGAGCAATTCCTCACTGCTGAGCAACTTCCGTCCAATCACCTTCCTCATTGACGCCTTCATGCTCCTTATCATCCGCTCGTAGAATCCACCCCACCACGGTGCTTGCTCGGCAATGTATTTCCACTTGATCTGGTGTGTCGCTATAAAATCTTTAATCTGGGGGCCCTGTATGATTTTTATCACCTCACTGATATCCTTGTCCGCTCCCTTGAATGTTCTAGCGTTATCGCTGTACACCACAGAGCACATTCCTCTTCGTGCAACAAATCTTCTAAACGCTTGCATGAAGCTGCTTGTCGATATGCTGGGCACAACTTCCGGGTGTTTTGCTCTGGTTACCGCGCAAGTGAATATTACGATGTACATCTTCGTTACTCCTCCGGACGATTTTGCGTAAAGTGGTCCAGTGAAGTCTATACCCAGAACACTAAATGGAGGGCTCTGCGTGACTCTGTCTGCTGGTAAGGGAGCCATCTCTTGATCCAGCGGTCTGGTGTTGTACTTTTTGCACTCAATGCATTTGCTTAAAATCTTTTTATTTAAAAGTCGTCCTTGCAACACCCAGAACTTCGTCCTCAGGCGCGCCAGCGTGTCTCTTACTTCTCCGTGCAAGGTGAGATGGTGCACATGCCGCACCAGAATCTCTGTGAAGTGACTGTTCTTCGGCAATATCGCTGGATGTCGTTCTTCAAAACCGAGCTGGCTGTCCTGAAGACGACTTTCTAGCCTGAGCACCCCATCTTTACTCCTGAAGACTTTCGCTCCATGTAGCAGCTCTGCATCTTTTCCTCCTCTCACCTTCGTTGCGACTTCTTGGTTTAGGAGTGATATATTTTGCTCTTGTTTCATAAGATAGCGCCCAGCTTCCTCCAGTTCTTCAGCTGTTAGAGGGCCCGTAGTATTGCTTCCTGTTGTCCTTTTTATGTACCTGAACACCCAAGCTGTCACTCTCAAGAGCCTCACGTACGAGCTGAACCTTCGAATGTCGATTATATTGGTGTGTGTTAGGTTTACAACGCACAGTTCTGTCTTCACTGGTTCACTTCCTTCTTCTCTTATTTTATACTCATATGGTGGTCGTGTTTGGCTCTCGACTAGCCATTCTGGTCCTTTCCACCATAAATGTGAGGTCACAAGTTGGCAAGCCTTTAGTCCTCTCGTTAGGAGATCGGCAGGATTTTCTACACTTCGCACGTAGTTCCACGATTTTGGTTCTGACCTCTGAATTATTTCCTTCAACCTGTTTTTGACAAACGCTTCCTTCTTTTACTTTCTTTGATCCAGTGTAGCACAATAGTGGAATCTTTCCAAAAGCAAGATTGGCCCTTCCGGTTAGACTCGAAATCGAAACCAACGTTGTCGTCTGCAATCAGTGCCTTGGCTCCATGTTGGAGGCATTCGGCGTCTTATTGCGGCAGTAGTAGTGCCGCAGAGCCATAGAGCTGTCTTTGTACAACCACATTTTAGAATATTTCCTCGTCCTAGTCTTAGCAGAGAGGTTAGTTACCTGACATGAAGTGCAGTCCACAAACCCTTAGTTTGGGTACGAAGCTTTTCTGTCGAGATCATATAGTTAATATAATAATCTAGAGAAAAACTTTCAGCCTTTCCACTTTGGTGAAGAAGGAAGACCAGCGAAGCTGTACTACGGTGGGAAAGAAGTAATGGCCGGCCGCAAGTCGGCAAGCCAGAGTGGAAAGGCTCGAAAGGTTGCCGCCGTCGCTCATAGATGGCGGTGGCTGTCCAGAGCTTCGCGTCGAGATTTGTTTGCCCACGGACACGACACTGGGAAAACTAGCCCTTAGCTGCTCCGCTGAAGAAGATCCCATGCATTTGGCCGCTTCGAAACGGCAGGGCATAGACGCGGACATCGGCAGCCCCAGTTAGCGGTCCCGATGAGCATCGATGGCGACGCCTTAATACGCTCAAATAAGTAGCAAAAAATCACCTGTGCGGCCTGTGCATTGTCATTTTCTCTCTTACTTTGCAGATAAACACCGGAATCACGCATTGACAAAATTATATAAAGTTGACACGCGCTCGAGCAACTTCAACTTGTCGTGGCGAAACGAACACGCCTAACTCTTCGTCTGCTTTCTTTCTCTGCTCTTTTGCCGCTTTCTTCTCTCGGGACCGGAGATGTTAGCGCCCAGGATTTGCCGCGTTCTGGTCCCGTCTTTACCCGCCTGGTCGATAATGTGCCGGCGTATCTATCGGAGCCATTATGACGCCGGCGAACCGATTGCTCGACCTTCGACTTGTTCTGGTTTCTAATGATTGCCGGAATTCTAGAGAAACCCGAAAAACCAATACGGCTGGCCGTAGCTTCGTTTTGTCCCCAACTTCTACGTCTGGAACAAATAATCACGGCGAAACTGACTATTTTATACCTCGGGTAAGTGGACAAACTACAGTGCGAACACGGCCCCGAAGCACACAAAACGTAGAATAATAGCGACGGATGCCTCCAACATGGATTCTGACGGGTTCCGGTGAGATTTACCAACCGGTAGTAGCGTTGCATCATGGTCTCGTACAAAAACCCTATTGGTTCGGTCTGCCAATTTCCATCCAAATCGGTAAAAAAGTTATTTAAAACACTTCTTTTTTGCAATAGTTTTTAGACGAAATTTAGGTAGCCGTAGACGATTGAGGTGTCACGTGAATTGTGCCTTGTAAAATGGTTTCTCCGTGCCGGAATGTATTTTATTGACAATATTTTTATGTTTGAGAAACAAATAATCTAGATAAAGCATTGTTGTTTTCAAAACTATCCTAAGATCGCATTTTTGCGCATTGGTGTGCAACGATAACAAACATGGCTGCCGGCGTCCTCGGAGTGCTCAACGAGCGCCGCTCGTCGAGCTCGGCTATTTTTATGAGTGCGAGTCGTTTTCCGTTCACCCAACTGCTTATGGGAAGATCTCCTCGACCGACATAGTTTGCAACAAACAACTGTCGCAAGTACGCGCCTTCGGAAGCGCAGTGCGGGTGCTTGGGTTCGTAGCGGGACTCGCCTGAGCCTAGCGTCCCACGTCAACTAGGTTGCATGTTTTTCCTTTCGTGACATATTAGTGTCATTTGGTTCTTGTGTTTGTTTGTTTGATGGCTATTTTGTAACCTCATGAATGTAACCATTCCTCAATGGTCCTGAACAAGGACCAGTAGTATAAATAAACAAATAAATAAAAATATCTGGCTGGATTTGCTTCCTTGCGCGTGTTGGTGCTGATTAAAGATATTGGCTCCCGTAAGAGCGGTCCCGCTGCTCTGTGAATTATGCAACCGCTGTGATTGCAACCATGGTTTAATGCCGAGAAAAGACCTATCACGGGTAAGAATTTGCGAGCCATTTGGCTGGAGGCCATCGGGCGTTCGACTCGCATTATACGTACAGGTATGTTCCAGTCATTTCGCTTCGAAAGGCAAGTAGCACTGAAGCTTTGCAGTGCACCTGGCCTGACAAAGCGGATATAACAAAAACAAAACAGCTGAAATGATTTCATTTTTTCGTTTTATTATTCTCCTCGGTCGTTTTTTACCGCACATCGACAGACGCTGACAGACGCCTGTACTGGACCGTGGCTCGTGCATGATGGAACGCTCGAACGCCACTTTCATGGTCGCGTCTTGTGAGCGTTGAAGAAGCTTTTAGACGGGGGCAGGAATAGCAGACGGACGAAAAGGCGAAAACAGACGCCGACGCGCAGCTTTCATGTCCGCGTCTTGTGCGCGTTGCAGACGACGATAGACGGTGGTGGAATAGCAGACGATGCTGGAGGCTGCCGCGCGTCTGCTCACACGACTAGCAGGCGGGGTTAATGCATGTTTAAACAGGACACTTCAGAAATCGTGAGGCGACACAACTCCGACATAAGTCTTGCTGCAGTCCGCTTCCGTCCGTTTTTTCCTTTTTCTTTTTCTTTTTGCCGGGGAAAGTATTTTTTTTTCGTCAAAGTTCACTTGTATCCTTCACGGGGGCCCTGAGCATTCTCATCACGTGGGTCCGGACAGTCACTCACACGCTCTGTTGCTGTCGGCCAATCGCTCAAGGCCTCCGCTGCTGTTCAAGTCCCGAAAACAGAAAAGGGAAGGACACGAGGGCGAGGAGGAGAAGGCTCTTCGCCCGAGCCACGGCAGAACAAATAGACAGGCAGGTGGCGTGTGACGTCAAGTCTGACGATCCCCGAGGTCACCGAAAAGCGGAAGAGGCGAGGAGGAAAGTCGTGATGGTTGCCAGCTGGCAACGTTACTAAAACACTCAGCTGGGAAACTCACCCTTGAAATACGGACCGCTCGCGTCCACCTGGACCAAACTAAATACGATAACAGCGCCACCCTTTAGCGACTAGTCAAAACATGAAAGTTCATTTATATTACACCTGCGAAATGGCGCCACCGGTCCTTGCACGACTCGACCGTAACCGATACGGACAGACGTGCAGTTCCCGTTGTGGCCGCTGCTGGAGAAATGGCGGCATTGCGATCGCCATCAGTTCGGTTCTCGAGCACGGATGGAAGCCACTTCGAAGCAGGCTTTATGTCAGTTTCCCAACTGAGTTGTTCTAGTAACGTTGCCAGGTGGTGTCCAAATAGACATCGGACTGCCGGAGTTCAATTTCCACGACTTTTGACGGAGTTATGTCGCCTCACGATTTGTGAAGTGTCCTGTTTGGACACGCCTTCAGACGCCAAACTAGACGTCCCGGATGTCGCGAAAGGGACTAGGCTTCCGAGCGTGTTTCCTCGAGCAGCTAACCAAATCTATTAGTAATTGGCGGGCCACTGATCTGTGGGCGGGGCCTAAAGGGGGCCGTGACCTCCAAACCTAAATTGCCTCAAACGGCGTAAATATTGCGCTTTTTATTTATTTTTTTCGTGGAAGAATTGAAGAAACAATGCGTGTCCCATTGTCATGATTCTAAGAAACAACATAAAATGAAGTTGAAGGGACAAAAAAGAGGAAGATGATGATGCCCCTTGGGACTGCCATGTTAGAAGACCAGAAACAAAGCAAAAAAAAGGAGAAGGCGACGCAGGAATGATCGAATACTGAGGCCGGGAGGAAGTGGCGAGCTACGCTCCAAGGCGCGCCCGACCCTTGCAGTGCACAAGCTGTCGCGGCGGGAGTTCTACACTCCCCTTAGATGCCTAGGAGACAATAGGAGACAAGAGCCTTCGCTGCCTTTGGCAACTGGCAAGTAACTTAGGTTCGTTGACGCAACGAACTCAAACTGTAAGGGCTGCTCCGAACAGCTTCTTTTCTTTGGAATCTGTAGATGTGCTTTAACGTTTCTATTATTTCTCCCCTCATTTAGTACATAACTCCTTTGCTTTCCTTTATGTTTTCGTCTCCCTTTGGTAAATATAATGGGTTGCAAATTATTCCTTTTCGGCCTCGTCTCTATCGCGCTCGCGACAACCTTCACACCCATCTATGCCATCTAAAAATATATTTTTATCTTCCATTTTAATGTGTTTTAAGGCTTTTCGCGCTGTTAGAACACATAATGCATACAATTATAGACTTAGCAATACTTGCATAATAAAAAACAATAGAAATACGTGTTTCCTTGAAACTCTGGCACATCTCTGTGTGAGAGAACCAGTTATACCCCACTCGTAACGTGGAACGTTGGAATATGGTCGCGTAGAGAACAAACTACGACTCTGAAATGATTACATATACCCTGCCTAAATTACTTAACCAATTAGATGATAGTCAGTAGGGTTTAGCTAAAATGTTATCGAAACAATTTAAAAAATATTTCGTAAATACTGATGGGCAAAGTAGCAGTGTTTTTGTCCATTTATTACTTCAAGATATTTTTTTCTAGTTTGCTCGGTGTATGTACTGAACAGCTGACATAACAACGGGACGTTGTTATGTCAGCTGTTCCTATGTCTCTGCAGTTAAGCCTATGTAGGGGAGAGTGGGCCTGGTCAGGTTGTATCTTTACAGCTTTTTTCCTCGACCTCCACCATCGATGTTGATGAAAATAAACAAAATAATATTATTCGTAGATCAACATCGAGTGACTTGATAGCATCTTGACTAGCGGTCTTCAAGCCAAATTATTTTGAGTAACACGATTCGAAACATTCACATAATATCTTTTGGCATTAAACCGTATCGGACACGCTTACTGTACGCAACCCTTCGAGGATCGGCGAAATTGATTTTCTCCGCGATGAATCGGAATTTGCGAATGTTGTTACTTACCTTGGAGCTCGGGTGGAGAGAGCACTGGAGAAAATTGCCACACCGTCGGAGCTTATGCCGCCGTTCCAAATGACGATGATTTACAAGTGCAGTTGTTTCCACTTGCCAGCTGCAGTCCTATTCGGCGCACATCTGGCGCCAACTCTCCGTTCCGGACCACTGTGATGGAAAACGTGTTCGAATATATTTGTCTGAAACAACTGCAGTGAGACTGTTGAAACATTTTTTGGCTTACAATAATTAGATGCATGTCTGTAATAACACGTTTTTTTTTTTGAGGAGACGAAGAGATGTTCCGCTTAATAAGTTCCTGCAGGCAGG
>JAZHYW010029488.1:0-16039 GCA_037355805.1 Ixodes ricinus
AGGCGCCGAGCGCCAAGAAGAGAAGAAGAGGAGCGCAAGGTCGGGTAGCGCACGACATTCGACTGAGCGTGCAGCACGGCCGAAGATCTCGGTGGGTATTGAAGATATCCCACATAGCGTTAGATATTGTAAAGTGTAAATAGTGTAAATAATTGTGTAGGACCTACACTTGGTCCTTACATATTTGGTGACCCCGCTACGCACGCATTATTCATAGTTTTCGCCACCTTCGTACGAGACATGGCCACTGGACAACCCAGCGGAGATGTCGGTGGGGTTCGTCTTCGACTGCCATAGTTTTGGCCATCTGACCCTCTCATATATGGTTCGCTCAAGTGGAGGCTCAGTTTTCCACAGCAAAGATCACGGGACAACGGACGAAATTCCACCAAGTCATTGCAGTTTCGTCACCAGAAGTCGCGGCAGAGGTCCGGGACGTTATTCTCAAGCCACCAAATCAGAACCCGTACGACACCCTCAAAGTGGAACTGGTGAGAAGAACGTCGATTCCCGAACAACGACGACTACAGCAACTGCTGAAAACGAAAGAACTGGGCGATAAAACGCCATCCCAAATGCTTTGACGCCTCCAGCAACTGCTTGGTGATTCTTCTACGACATTTGACCCTTCGCTTCTTCGAGAGCTTTTTCTCCAGCGGCTACCGGCGACTGTCAGGATGGTGCTAGCACCAACAACGAACATCACCATCGAAGCTTTGGCACAGCTCGCGGACAGAGTCGTTGAGGTAGCCTCACCGGCTATATCAACGGTTGCTCCAGACTCTTTGGCTGTTAGCAGGTCACAGCAAGAGAATAGCGACACAAGAAAACCTCTGGTCCCAGATGTCTTCGAGGACATGCAGATGCAGATCAACCAGTTGACAACGCAAGTGGCCGCACTCATGACCGCTGCTCCATCTAGATCTCGCCAGCGTTCAAGGTCTCGTTCTTCACAGTTCGGACGTTCCCCACCACGACCCGGATCCCCTCCACCAGGTATCTGCTGGTACCACTGGAAGTTTGGGAACAAAGAACAAAAATGTCGAGCTCCATGTACGGCGTCGGAAAACGGCCCAGCGCGCCACTGGAGGCGGCTAGTCGGAGCGCTCACTCTACCTCCCACCTGTCTTTTGTCACAGACAAAAACTCTAAACTACGATTTCTGGTAGACACGGGTGCCGGAGTGAGCATTCTTCCCGCGCCGCCTAGCATATCCCCGAGCAAGAGACAGCCATGTACACTACAGGCACCCAACAATACACCTATTCCAACTTATGGCGAATCTTCCCTCACCCTCGACATAGGGCTTCACCGAACCTCCCGATGGATATTTCTCGTCGCGGCTGTCTCTTACCCGATACTCGGCGCAGACTTCCTTCGTCACTACGATCTACTGGTACACATGCTTCATCTTCGGCTAATAGATGACACCACTCGCTTAACTGTGCAGAGCATTGAAATGAAGTCTTAACTTCTTCCACCGATCATCCCTGATCCTCCTCTATTACCCTACGACAACCTTCTCAAGAATTTCAAGTGTCTAACATGTGCGAACAACTTTTCCCGACCCGTACCACATGACGTTACCCACCATATTGTAACGACGGGTGCTCCCACCTATGCTCGACCACGACGACTTGCTCCAGAACGTCTGAAGATCGCCAAGGGAGAGTTCGAACACATGCTGGAATTGGCATCAGTCGTCCTTCTTCGAGTCCATGGGCCTCGCCTCTGCATATGGTACATAAAAAAAACCCGGAGACTGGCGACCTTGCGGCGACTACCGTGCCCTAAACAACGGCACACTACCAGACAGGTATCCGATACCACACATCCAGGATTTTTCGCTATTTCTTCATGGCTCAACCATTTTTTCGATATTATATCTCGTTAAGGCCTACCACCACATACCGGTAGAACCTGCAGATGTTGCTAAGACGGCCATCACGACACCGTTTGGGCTGTTTGAGTACCTTCCAATGCCCTTCGGACTCAGAAATGCCGCCCTAACCTTCCAAAGGTTCATCGACACCGTCCTCAGAGGATTGCCTTTCTGCTTTGCCTATGACGATAATCTCCTAATCTTTAGTCGAAACGAGACTGAACACATCCAACATCTGCGACTACTTTTCCAGCGCCTCGCCGATTATGGTGTTAACACCAAGAAAGGAAAATGCCAACTTGGGGCATCACATCTAGAATTTCTAGGCCACGAAGTAGATCAACACGGCATATACGGCCCCTTCCAAGTAAAGTGCTGGCGATCTGCAATTTCCCAACACCCACGACCATCCGCCACCTTCGCGAGTTTCTTGGACTGGTGAACATTTATCGGCAATTTGTTTCCTAGAGCGCTGAGATTCTGTTGCCCCCCACTTCTCTGCTGAAAGGGACCAAGACACCCTCGTCTCCTGTGCATTGGACACCGATCGCAGAACAAGCTTTCAGAAGAGCGAAACTGGAACTAGCAAATGCGACGCTTATGTCACATCCCCAGCACCACACTCCAACTAACATCATGGTAGACGCCTCCGGCGTCGCCGCTGAAGCAGTCTTACAACAACTAATCGGCACTGTCTGGAAACCAATTGCTTTCTTTAGAAGACAACTGACGTCGGCGGAACAACGATACAGCACTTCCGGACATGAGCTGTTAGCAATATACACTGCAATCCGCCATTTTCGAAATTTCCTTCAAGGAACAGAGTTCTTCGTGCTGACAGACCACAAGCCCCTCATGTATGCTCTACAAAATTGCACAGACACACACTCACCTCGCGAAACACGGCACTTGGCTTATATTGCCGAAAATACGACTGACATCCGCCATGTCAGAGGCATCGACAATCCTGTTGCTGACGCTTTGTCTCGGAGCACTCCAATTTTATGCGGACTTCGTCTCCCTCCTGCTGTCGAATATGATGCAATAAGCGTTGCGCAGCAGCTGCTGATCAAGAACTTAGACATCTACGCGAATTTCCTGGTCGGCTTGCCTTCGAGGAGATTACTTTACCTTCATCCACCACAGGAGTAGTCTGCGACGTCTCGACCGGTGCACGAAGACCACTCATACCTGCTACCTTTCGAAGGCAAGTTTTTGACTCCGCACACGGTTTATCTCATCCCGGTATTCGTGCCACTCAACATCTAATGATTGAACGCTTCCCCTGGCCCGGTATCAATAAAGATGTCCGAAGCTTGGCTCGAACCTGCATTCACTGCCAAAAATCGAAGGTTCAACGTCACACTTCTGCACCGCTACAGGCATTTCCAACCACGAAAAAGCGCTTCGACCATATCCACATCGATATCGTGGGACCCCTGCCACAATCTGAGGGTTATCGATATCTTCTTACATGCGTGGATCGGTTCACCCGCTAGCCAGAGGCATTTCCCATTCAAGATATCCGAGCAGACACCGTAGCACGCACTTTCGTTCAAGGATGGGTGTCCCGATTCGGCATCCCATCGACTCTCACAACGAACCGGGGACGTCAATTTGAATCCGGGCTCTTCCGACAACTTCTATCACTCTTGGGAACAAAACGTATACGAACGACCGCCTACCACCCTTCCGCAAATGGTCCCGTCGAACGTTTTCATCGCTCATTGAAAGCGGCGCTGATGGCACAATCCAACCCAAATAGCTGGAACACAAGCTTGCCGGTCGTCCTCCTTGGGTTTCGGGCTGCTTTGAAGCGAGACATCGGCTACAGTCCAGCCGAGTTAGTATACGGCTCTACCCTACGCCTACCCGGAGAATTTTTCCCATCTGGTATGGAAGAGCCAGCTCCTGATCCTATGACATATGCCAATCAGCTGCGAACGATAATGCGAAATCTCCGACCCACATCACCGCATAAGCAAGCACGAGGTCCAGTATACGTATCGAACGACCTTGACACGTGCAGCCACGTATTTCTACGCAGGGACGGCTCTAAAAGATCGCTTCAACAACCATACACCGGGCCGCATAAGGTACTTACAAGAGAAGCCAAGACTTTTACAATCGACTAAAATGGGCTCCAAGAAACCGTTTCCATTGACCGCGTAAAACCCGCTCATCAGGAACCGCTTTGTAATCCAAACCATGCCATTCAGGTTTCCCCCATTCCCGCTCCACCGACCACTGATCACCACTGCCTCATTTCAAACCCATCCCCTCGATCTGGAGAGACCCACACAGAACACCTCCAATGCAGACAAGCACCTCAAGAATCCAACAGACCCAGCTCTGCTTATTCCGAAAACCACCGCAGAGGCTCCGGTCCGTTTGGATCTCGACGATCAAACTCTCCGTCACACACGACGACCATTATTCACCGCAACCAAACAAGCACAGGCGATTCTCTCCGAGCTCCGCCTCGTCAAGTTGACATGGTGTTTACCACCTACGTACGGTCATTCTAGGAACGCGGGAGAGAGAAAGGGCCGGGAGAGTATTGTAGGCGCCGAGAGCCAAGAAGAGAAGAAGAGGAGCGCAAGGTCGGGAGGGTAGCGCGCGCGACGCTCGACTGAGCGTGCAACACGGCGGACGATCTCGGTGGGTACCGAAGATATTCCTCATAGCGTTAGATATTGTAAAGTGTAAATAGTGTAAATAAATGTGTAGGACCTACACTTGGTCCCTACACAACAATATCATAAGCGTGTTTAGCTCTGATGTCTCTTCGGGGCGGGGCCTTTGGTGTTCTAGGGCGCCTTAGTGCCGGCATTTCGGACCCCTCACAGTTTCACTTTAGCCACTGGTTAGCGCGAAGTAGAATTTCGTATAACAACTGCTATGAAGGTTTGGTGGCGGGCTATCGATATTTAGTTGAAGGGTGCCAATGGAGAGAACCGCCCCAAAGAGAACTCGGCCTAAATCCGTGGCTTTTGGCTCGACAGGTCCGCGGCTCGAATCGGTGCAAGTCAGTGTAGCGATTGTGCTCTAATTGTACGGTTCAGAATGTCCCAGGCCAATACCAGAAGTATTTCTTTTCGCGGCTACCGGCGAGCCGTTTCTCGAAAGCAGACTTAGGAAGTAATCCGTTACTAGAGAGTTTTAGTAGATCGTGTTTTTGGGCCACGCTATTTGTAGCGGGGGCTCGCGCTGTTCCTTCGATGCATGCTCCGAAGCGCGCGCCCGTAGCGGGAGCGGGCCTTTGAAAACGATCTACTAAAACTCCCTACTTTTTCAAGTAATTTTGTAATTGACACGTTACGTTTTTGCGGCAGTAGTTTGTAATGTAATTTAGTTACGAAATATTGGTAACGGATTACTTTAATTACTCGTTACTTTTTGAAATATGGACATATTGCAGAAACTCGAGCAATACGGGTGAGCGACCACACGCTCGACCAAATCTAAAAGCGAGCGCTCGCGCCCATGCATTTTTGGGCACTGCAAGCAACTACACTCCGCTCATGTATAAGCTGACAGTGCATCAAAGCTACGGGCGCATGAGCACGACCTACTGTAATCCCGAACTGCCCACAGAATGGCTCCCTATGCGAGACGCTGTCGCCGATGAAGCGCCTCGCATTGCCGTTGGGGGCGCTCAGCAAAGGCTTTTCTGCGATCCAATTTTGGTTCACAGCCTGCCTGTCTAGCGCACGGTCGACACGGCGCGCGGCTGGTGATCTCTGATGAATGTTTTTCGAGAACACCTGCCGCAGCCTGGCGCCAGCAGGCTGCAGTAGCTAAAGCCCCTCGATGTGCTTGCGTCTGTCTTTCAAGTAGCGTCAAATGCACCAGTGCACGAGGCCAGTGTCTCGAGCAACCCTTGAAAGCAAACAGCGGCGGAACACTACAATGAGCGGCCCTTCAGGGTGTCGAAACGAAATTTGTGTCGGTTCGGTTCGGGTTCGGGTTCATGGCCTTCGGTTCAGTTCCGGTTCAATTTCGGAGAGAAAAAATAACGGTTCAAACCGGTTCGAACCAGTTCGAACCGGTTTGAACGGCTAAATTGAGAATATATATTCCGTGTTGTTCTGGCAATAGGCACTGTTCACGCCGTGAAACGATTAACTATAAAGTTTTTCTATCGTTGGTACAAACCACTTTTATTTTCAGGTACCAAAAGTATGAAATTCTTCTATTTAATTTCGTCCCAACAGGGACATACAAAAGTCGTGTTTATACGACTCAAGGTTCCTTTGTTTACCAAAGTCCCATATATTTTACGTGAATCAAAATGTCGCTTAAAGTACCCGTGATTGATACAACTACTATGTATCGCAGTATTAAAAAGTTAAATCGTGGTTGTGCCCTTAAACTAAGGAATTAATTACAGTGCATAAAGTCATAAAATTGGCACCTCGTCGCCATATATACCATGAACTATGGTTTACGAAGTATGTTCCGGAGCACGAGTGAACATGATGTGCTCAGGTTACCAAACTATACGACTTACTATTTAAACCGATCCAATGGACGAGGCGGTGGAATTGCGTTACTGCTTTGCGACAATGCTGAATGTCAGTTACTTGATTGTTACAGTCTGATTACGCCGGACTATGAAATACTCTCTTTGTGTTCAGATAAGACAGTGTACTCTGTTTGTTACCGGCCACCTAATGGAGATATCTCGATATTTTTAAAATTTTACGATCAATTTCTAGCCTTCGTTGGTGAAAACAAAAAGACCTTAATTGCTGGAGGAGATTTCAACATCGACATGAGTAACAATAGCCAATCTGCCAGGAATTTTAGCACTACAATAACATCTAATGGTTTTGTCAACATGATTAGTGTTCCGACTAGAGTTACAGCCGAATGCCAATCCGTCCTTGATCTGTTTATTACAAATTCATTGCAGTCATACGCTAAGGCTGGAGTTATCACCTGCAGCGTTAGTGACCATCTCCCCGTGTTCCTTTGTGTGGAAAGAACTCAACTAGCAGCTAACAAAGGCCCTAAAATTCTATACCAATCAATTACGGAGAAAGCCCTTCATTCTTTCCGCGTTGCATTGCTGCGGGAAAATTGGAACAGAACAGACACATTCAGTGAGGCGAATAATGCTTACGATAAGTTTATTGACATTTTCAAAAAGCTATATACCGACCACTTCCCTATTAAAGAACGTAAACACAGTCGAAAAACAAGGAAGCCGTGGATTACGCCGGAGCTGCGTAAAGAAATGAAAATTAGAGACAAGCTATACAGATGCTTCCTGAATACTCGTGCACCTGATGATTTGAAGACGTTTAAACAGTACCGAAATAAATTGACAAAGAAGCTGCGATCTGCGCGGACAGAATACCACTCTTCTGCTTTAAGCGATAAAAACAATCGCCATGACGTGTTATGGTCCAGACTAAACGAACTATTACATCGTGGTTCTCCACATGCTCCTGTCTCGAAACTACGAGTGAATGGAAGGGAATTGTCTGGATCCGAATTAGCTGACGCTTTTAATGATTTCTTTGCAAACCTGACTACACGTGGTAACTCGTCAGCTGCTCTCGAATATGTGAGCATTCGAAATGACAAATCAATGTTTCTACAACCGGTCACCGCGCCTGAGGTGATATCAGTAATCAAAAGTCTAAATAATAGCAGTAGCTGTGATATTGATGGTCTCCAGATACGGCCTGTAAAGCATGTAGCTGATATAATCGCGCCTATCCTCACTGATATATTTAACACCTGTTTAGAGACAGCTGTCTTTCCATCAAAAATGCAAAAAGCAAAGATTACAGTACTTTACAAAAAGGGAGATAGAAATGATCTGGGAAATTATAGGCCGATTTCAATCCTGCCAGTTTTTTCCAAGGTATTTGAAAAACTTTTGCACTCGAGACTTTCGGGATTTATTGATAAGTATAACTTGTTGACGCCACACCAATTCGGCTTTCGTAAAAACAAATCAAGTGAACTAGCATTACTTGAACAAAAAGAATATATACTCACACAATTTGAAAACAAAGCCGTCGTTCTTGGTGTATTTGTGGATTTTTCAAAGGCTTTCGACTTAGTAAATCATGACATTTTGCTTGAAAAGCTTAACTACTACGGTATCCGAGGACGGGTTTTATTGCTTCTGAAATCTTATTTATCTAATCGAAAACAGGTTGTCCAGATTAACAATATGCGCTCAAAGGCGCAACCAGTGCTTTGTGGTGTGCCACAGGGCAGCATATTAGGGCCACTACTCTTCAACATTTATCTTAACGATATTGTGAATATTAGCCACACAGCCAAATTTATAGTATATGCGGATGACACTAGCATATTTTTCTCTGGCCATGACATTCATGAACTTATTGATCGATGTAATAATACAATGAAAACACTCGAGAACTGGTCGGAAGCTAATGCTATGCAAGTAAATGAAAGAAAAACAAAGGCGGTTATATTCAGACCCAAAAACAAGCCCGTTCCTACACATCCAGAAATCTTCCTAAATTCACGTCGTATAGAAGAGGTAGATAATTTCAAGTGTCTCGGTGTCATATTTTCCGCCGACATGCTTTGGGACGCTCATGTAAACTACTTGCTAACAAAAATAGCGCAAATTACTGGCATAATTGGACGCATTCGATACCTCCTTCCTGCACAAGTTAAGTTGCTTCTTTATAATTCACTGTTTTACTCACACTTAAACTATTGTCAACTAGTGTGGGGGACAACTACATCTTCAAACCTACAGCGTATTCATTTATTACAAAAGAAATATGTTCGCCACATCTATAACGCCCCTTATGGAACACCAAGTTCAATTTTCTTTCTTCGTTCTCGCGTTATCAGGGCACACAACCTATACAGATATCGTTTGAGTGCTCGCTATAAATTAGAAACACAGAGAAATATAAGTAATATACGTAATCTTTCCCAACTGGAAATAAAAACCTCTAGTTACTCTACAAGACACAAAGAGATCTGGGCAGTCCCTACAACTCGACTAAACTCCGGAAAAGAATGTCTCGGTTATCTTTTACCATCCCTTTTAAACAACTATCACCACGTTCATTTTGATCTGTACACTTGCAGATTTAGTGAACTTCGCGCAATGTACGAAGCATAAAAACACACACATTTATATGTCTTGTGTACGTGTGTGTATAGGTGTATGTATATGTCCGTCTATGTGTATGTATGTATGTATAATGTATATGTGTGTGTTTGTGTGTATGTGTATGTATGTGTATGTATATGTATATGTATATATATGTATATATATATATATATATATATATATATATATATATGTATATGTATATATATATATATATATGTATAAATATTGTGATGAAGTATCTTAAAATATTTTGAATAGTTTTCCCTTTTTTGTGTACAACTTCCCGACCTCTTTTATAGGCAAGTGTTACTCTTGTTTCATGTATTGCTGATAGTTGTCTGTTGTTCATTGTTATGATGAAAGTACCTTGTATTATTATATAATTTCTTGTGTTCCTTTTAAATGTCTTTCTCGCCACTGTATGTATCTGAGGGGGGCTGAGGACCAGTCAAGCTGCTTGGACAGCTTTTTTCTCAGCCCCCACCATGCTTATACATGGTAAATAAAGCTATTATTATTATTATTATATACGGGTGTTATTTTAAATTCGAATAGATTTATTACAAAACATCCGTAAAATATGCACTAATACGGCTAATTCAGGTGGGTTATACGGCCAGGGACATTATTTGGGTGGCTAATCTTTGCGATAAGTCGGCTAATAATTACAATTTGTAACTTAACTTTTTTCACTAACTAAAAGTTATTTAACGAATTTTTAATTAATTAGACGACTTATCGCAAAGATTAGCCACCCACAGAATGTGCCCTTTGCAGTATAACTCACCTGCACCAACCGGTGTATCTTTTACGGATCTTTTGTGATAAATCTGTTCGAATATAAAATGGAACACCCGGTATATCAAGACTGAGCTAAAAGCAAAATAATTTTTAAAATGTCTCGAAACTTTTAGGACAAGCCCTTTCAGTCTATCTTTCATATAAATACTAACCGGCAGTCACAATACTTCTTTTACAGCGAAGCTGTATATGACTCGTTGGTCGGATTTCGTCGTGTCGGCGCCATCACGGGAAAAAAAACATCTTCAGCGATTGCAGCGAAAAGTGCATATCACGCACACAACATACAGCACAGCATTCGTTTCAATAAAAAAACAAGCGCAAAACAAGCATCCGAGCCACACAATTGATGATAAGGCGCTACCGCTAACAATGCGAACCACCTAGCGCTCACCTCATACATTTCCCAGTAAAGATTACTGTTGCGCAAGTTGGCGCGGCGACGGCAGCTTGCGACGTAGGGAATGACGTCACTAGCCGTTCATATATGAAAGGTTTTGGTACAGTGCAATTACTTTTCTTTCGTCAATCATTTAGGATATAGCAGTAACTAAGCAATTGTTCAAGGTGATACTAAGCTTCGGTGGAAAACCACCCTCACAGCGTGGATTGGAGCCCCGATTTTTTCTCACCAAGATTGTTTACACTCAACACCGTGATGAAGGTGACGAAACATGCAGAAAGGAGTAATCGAAATTGTCCAATCTAATTTATAAGGACCTTCGTACTCAGATCGAATTTGGCCTAAATGAACCAATTGTGAACCCAAGTGAACATTTTCTTATACTACATGAAAAACTGGCATGTCCTGGCTCTTGAGGCTTGTTCTTGGCAGGGCTGGGCAGAGATATTCCAAAAAGTATTCTGGAATACAAATTAAGAGATACATGTATTTTAAGGCCCAAATACAGATACTAATATACATATGTCTCTTATGCAGCGGGATATCCCTAAAATACTTCGGAAAAAAAGCGTTCAAAGAGTACTTTGGAATACAAATACAAATACTTATAGAAATACATTTGTTCCCGAACGGCGCTACGTGGGGAGGGCGTAGTGCGTGGTGAATGCAAATGGGAATTTATACCTGTCCTCCTCTTTTTTGTCATTTTATGCATTTCGCCTTGCCTCGAACTAAAGCCGATAAAAAAAATAATATCACGCCCTGTGACCCCATAGTTGTTGAACGGTAAAAACAGCGTGCCATGCTTGACAAAAGGCGTTTGGACGAAATGAACCCTGTTTTGCCGTGAGGGCGCATCTCAAACTGTCGTCTCATATGCTTCTGTGTCACCCATAGTATGAGAAGATTCGACAACAGAGCCGTATATCTTTTCTCCACTCCTTTACAGCGTTCGCTATAATAAATTGGAAAGAATGGAGGGCTTTGTGAGTGGAGCTTATTTTGTTATTCTTGCAAGTAACCTTCTTTAAACCACAGGTTTTTCTTTATGTTGGTGATTGTGATAGATTATGATGTAGGGCGGGTTCGTGTATACGTTCCGAAGAAACTTGCACCAAACACATGTTTTTATCTTTTAAATTTATTGTAAAAGCGGCAGCAAATGTATCGTGATATCATAAGTCTGGCAAAGTATATCGCGATACAAGCGATAGATTGTAAATGTATTTCACTACTAAGATACATATATATTTTTCAAATGTATCTCGATACGGAGATACAAATACTCGAAAGTATTTCTAAGATATTATCGCTATACATTTGTATCGCGATACTGCCCAGCCCTGGTTCTTGGCAAGATACGGGTCAATTCAATTTGCTTTGCTTATTGATAATTTTTGCAAAAAGAAAATGTAGTATTTCATGCTCTACTCGACATGGCAGCAACTTAACTCGACACTTTCTGACGGTTTTCGTGTGTAATTGTCATATTTCCGCAACGCGCTCTTGTGTACCTTCTTTTTGTGCAGCCCACAGACACATAAAAGTTGAGTTCACCACATAAAAGGAACAATAACAGACTTCTATATGCTTGAGGAGTTACATATGTGTCAGAAACACATAGTTATTTAAATTAGCTTAAAATAAATCCCTTTAGGCTCTCCCTTATAACTTGCCTATCGAGGATAAAACCGCAGAAAATGATTTGCAGAGAATCTTTGGGATAATTTGGCGGTGCATTTACTTATTTATTTATATTAGTTCTAGCTGATCCAAAAACACGTAAATAATTGAACCTGTGAAAAATACAGCGTTATACAAAGACTATCTTCATTGAACGAAGAATAAAGGAGCAGGCAGAAGAATCACAAAAAGCACGGAGTTTATTTATGATGGACAACTCTGGTGATGCTGTTATTATATCGCTCGGCAGGGAGTTCCACTCGAGAACAGTCCTTGGGAAAAAAAAGAATACTTAAATGCCTTAATCCGACAGTTGAATTCTTTGAGAGTTTCACAATTATAACTTCGCATTGTGATGAACTTATGATGTATATCGTATATGTTTAAGGCGATCGGACCTTTCTTTATGTTGTAAAATCTTCGGTCAGTAATAGAATATGTTGTTATTATCAGCAATAAATTTGACTTTATGAAGTTCAAATAACCGCTTGACACCGACACGGCCGGACGATACTCGAAAATACGCCGGCTGCTGAATCTGCGGAAACGTGATTTTTTGATCGCTGTTTGGCAGAGTGAAACACCAGGTGGCGGGGTATGCTAAAAAGGACTTTGTGCTCACAGGGTAGATCGGAAGACAAATGCACGAAATGTGCAGAAAGAGAGAAATAATAAACGGTATTCTTTTTATATATTCTCTTGCACAACGCCTTGCTCAAAAACAAAATCCACAGAGAGGCAGGCAATGAGAATACTAATTATACATAAATAGCTCGAAGGAGAGACGAATGTTCTTAGAATCCTAATATAAATCACATTTGGGCATCGGCTTGCACGAGCTTGAAAATTCGTGAAATACTGTCTTGGGAGGCTAATGTCATATTCGGTTTTAGGTACACTTGTTTTGGGCCCTCGCTTTACCACCCTGTGCTTTATCAGTCATGCGCTCTAACATTTCATTATGCTAAGGTGTTCTAGAAGGGGCTTGTAAAAATAAGGCCGAGGCTTTGTCCCGATGCGCGCCGATGCCGCATGGTGACAACTGGGAGGGGACGCTGTAAACGTCTCGGGAAACGCAGCAAGAGAAAGCGCGGAGGCTGCTATCGCTTTTGTGTTTTGCAGCTCTTGGTTACATCGGCCTACCTAACATTCGGAGTATTATTTTTCGTGAGTGCTATCAACGTCGCACATTTGCACTTTTTTAAAGCAATTGCAGCGGTTTCCACTCCATTAGCGCTAGGCACGCACAGAGGTACCCACCGGTCGTCAAAATGCCTTTTGCATACGGCAGTTTTCTTCGAGTGTCTTGTCCGCCCTGGAGATCGCGCCGCTCCACTTCTGAAACGCGTCGCGTTTTCTGGGTGTTTGAAAAAGGGATATCTTATCCCCACACGAGTTGTATCTATAGACTTGTCCGTAATCCGTTACAAGTAACGAAATTACTTGTAATCCCTTACATTTACCATTAATTTTGTAAGGGAATAATTACATATCTTAGAAAGTAATTGTAAAGTAATTTCGTTACTTATTTACGAAAGTGAAGGATTGTAATCCATTACATTTTTGTTTTCATTCACGGGGAAAAAATTGAAACATAAAACACCAACAACAAAACAATCGTTTCAATTCTTTTTTTAAGGTTAGTTTTACTGGAATTACACTGTCATTTACTCATACGAAACACAAGGCATAGAAACTTCAGTTGCTGAAAACTTTTCTTCACGTAACCTTAAAAAAAAACCTCAATTCGAATTTTTTTTTTTTTTTTTTTGTAGCAACTTGTCAGCCTGTTCGCCCACGGCGAAGGGGGATTCGCATTGATACAAAGAACCGAACTCTTGGTGCAAACAAACTTAGGCAAACTCCCGAGGTCAAAATGTTTTCTTGCAAACAGAAAAAAAAAAGAAACTGTCAACCTACTGTCAACGAAAAGATGGTCAAAGTGCAGGCGAGCTGGTGTAGATCATACATAGTGGAAGCTGAGACTGAGGTATGCAAGGAAAACTTCGAGGACGAGAAAGAGGACTAGACACTGTCAACGTGCACGCGAGTTAGTGTAGCGGATCCGTGCGCGCCTTTTCTCTTTGTCCCTTCACTCCTTCTTTTAGAAGGTTAAAAGGTGCGAACAAAACAGGACGCAAAAAGACACACGTTCGACACGGATCTGTCCGTGTTGTACGTGTGTCTTTTTTCGTCCTGTTTTGTTCGCGCCTGTTAACATTTTAATCGATATGAACCACCTAGCCCCAACCAAAGTTTTCTAACTCCTTCTTTGCCTCGAAGACGCGGAAAGAACACAAAACGATCGTGTACTGCTCGCCTTTCAAAAGCTTGATACAATTAACAGTGGCCTCCTCGGTTACAGTGACTACGACAGTTTGCATGATGTCACAAGAGGAGGGGACGCTTCACTCTAAGAAATGCCTGCGCGTCTACTTACCCGCAAATCAATCAAAGAGCCAATCTCTACGATCTACGAAACCGGCGCAGCGAATGATGAGGCGGAACATCTGTTAAGACCTCAAAATTAAGTCTGCGCTGTGGCATTATACGCAATGCAAGACGTCATCCTTGCATTGCGTAATACCACAGCGCAGACTTCATTTTGAGGTCTGAACGAATCTTCCGCCTCATCCTTCGCTGAGCTGATTTCGTAGATCGCAGAGATTGGCTCTTCGAGTGTTTGCGGGTAAGTACACGCGCAGGCATTTCTTAGAGAGTTCGTTTTCCGCTGAACGAATTTCAGCATAGAAATCGACTGAAAAGGATGCAACATTAAATGGCATGCTTCTAAAAAGATATTATAATACCTATCTTTGGGAGATACGGATATTTATTTTATTTTGTGCTGCTTTTCACCTAATCTTCTAAAAGATTGAGGTTGCATACATACCTGTCACCTTTCACGTGCGTCCTTTTTTTTACATTATCAGGACACGTCGTCGGTATTGTATGGCAGCTTTGAGCGATGGTGGTACCGCGGTGTGAGAATCGCGCTCCCTAGCTCTCTGGATGATTGACTTCACAATAAAGGTGCTTGCCTACACCTTCCAGACGTAGAAATATGAGGTAAGACTCTTATACAAATCGTATTTCACAAAATAAAATTACTGCTGTCGCTCTGGGGGACGCAGCCGTTGCCTCACCTGACATTTAGCTGAAGAACACTGAGCTGTGGTACGGCCGGCCCGTACTACATGCGTTTTGGACCCCATCAAGACGCGGTAGGCACGGCATACGTGCGTTTACATTTCCGTTTTAATCGATATTTATATTTTCTGTTTTCTGAGGGATCCCCTGCTGTTTGTGCTGGTTATATATTCAAAAAGCTCCATCATATTATTCAGAGACGTCTCAACCAATGCACGACATGTGTTCAGAGCTAATAGAATATTAATATAAAAACAATGTATAATTTAATTGTAATATGTATTTACCGTCTCTTGCTGTTTTCCTGTACCACTGTTCGGCGATATCTGCCGGCTAAAACATGTCTATATAATATATTCACTCATACAATGATTTTTTTTCGAGGTTTAATTATCTGTATTACAATTTTTTATAGCTTTGCGATTCTAACAGCGTCGAACCCCGGCAGAAACAACGAAGCTTTGCGTTTTCACCAGGGCAGGATTGTTGTTCCATTTTTCTTAAGCAGCACGCAATGCAGTGCGTCAGGTCCTACGAGACTTTCGAGAGCCAGTTGCTGTTCAAGGTCGCAAAAAATTTGTCCGGTGGGAACAACAAAAAACAAACACTTCCATTACATTATTCTGTTTTGTGTCTTACCCTAGGACAGTACGGTATAAAAGTAACACCCTGAAAGTAACGGGTTACTTTCTGTGGTAACAGTCACTTACTTTTATGGAACGGTAATTAGAACTGTACTTAGTTACACTTTAGCGTTGTGTAATTGTCAATCTATTTCCTTACTTTTTTTGGTAACGTGTACAAGTCTGCTTATATCCTCCATCGCACCCCGGCACAAAACACCAGCGTTGCGTTTTCTTTTTTTTTTTTCTTTTCGTTGAAAGCATGGCATACCACCACGATCAAGCCGAGTTAACACCGATGCGACCGTAAACCTGACAGCTTCAGGAGCCATGGATGAGGTGTCTTAGAAGGGTTATAGAAGGCATAAAGTGTT